>OMLM01009389.1:60052-80428 GCA_900302695.1 Helostoma temminkii
AGTGGGTAATGTAACATCATATCTGAGATGGACAGGATGTCTTGAGTTGGGAAAAGAGGAGGGAGCCAGGGAAGTCAACATGAAGACAGGTCCTTTATGGAGAAGAGGAGGTTTGGAGTAATGGAAGGAGTGTTTCAGCGCTATAAAGACAGGGGAAGACAAGACAAAAGACAACATATTTAGTAAAAAAAAAAAAAAAAAGTAAAATAAGATGAGGAGATTTTTAGAAGTACAAACAGATCAATATAATATGAAGATTCTGCAAATTAGGGTCGATCAGTTACAAAAAAATTATAAAGCTCAATGCAAAATCATGATAGCTCCAAATATGAAATATAACTTATGTTAGCATAATAGATCATAGTATAGTATATAGATTATTTAATAATATATCTATATAGCCATGAATACATTACCTTAGTACAAATCATAAATTTGCTGGCTACTTTATCTCATCGTCTTCGAGATGATTTCGAATGCGAGCTCTGAGCCCTGCCAGATGTGGCCTGAGCTTTATTACTGGAGCTCTTGCTAACATTAGTGTGCGATTCGTCAATAGTTCTATTTGTGGAGGTGGATGATCTACGTCTAGACTCTCTACAGACCCCAGTCATCCTCGTCTTACCAGCTACATCATGAACAGAGAGAGATGTGGTTGTCAGGAGCACTGAAGATTTAGCATCGTACTGAGAAGAAACCGAGTCTGACTGAAGTGTGTTACAGCATGCAGCAGCTGCTTGTACAGAATTAGACCTGTGAGATAATGGTTGTTTTTTTCTCACGGACGTTTCCAACTTTGGTCTTAGATCAGGCTTTTGTTTACTTTCACCCCATGCTTCAGATTTGTTAGGATACACATGCAAAGCTTTAGAAGAGGTTAAATTATCTATGGATGAACAAAAAAAGGGAGACTTTAGCCTTGTGGCAGAAGAAGGTACAACACGAGTTGTGATGAATGTGTCCTGTCGTGTTGGGACTGAAGCTCTCCGGCCTGATGCACCTTTTCTGGATTCTCTCACTTGTGTTTTGACCATTACGTCACTGTTTACAGAACTGGTGGAGCCTTTATGTGCAGGGGAATAACCAGGACTTAACTCTGCATTAAAAACATCACTGACACTATGACTTCTAATAAAAGTGGCGTCTCGCGGGACACCCTTTCCTCTGTGAGAATGGCTGCTTGTCTCCATAGGGTTGTCTGGACAAATAGAAAGAGGGGTTCTTACAGGGCTTGTGTGAAGGCTTCGGGTTAAGCTTCGAAGGTGGTGCGAAGCCAGGCCAGAAACGCTGCTGCCAAAAACCGGGCTAGCCCGCGGACTGCTCCTCAGTGGTGGGCGTGCGGGACTGCTTCTGGGACTCCGAGGGGCCCGTCCTGACTTGGTGGCCAGTTCTTTGGCTCGGGAGCGGCGAGGGCTGCTGTTCAAGCTGTGGGAAGACAGAGGGGCCTCCAGGTCTTCCAAACGCTGAGTAAGAGCCAGTTTCTGTTGTATGGCCATACGCAGCAGAGAATTTAGTGTCTTCTTCTCATCCTCAGCCGCAGCCAACTGCCTCTGCATCTCATCCAGCTGGGTGACATACTGGTCACACCTGAGAGACGCACACATGATAAAAAGATGCAACATGCACAAGCAGGCACGAACAAGTTAAAGAAAGAATCCAGAGACATACATCACTCATGCTACATGATTAATTACTTGTTAAATCAACATAAACACTCATGGGTGACCAAAGCCTGTTTGTGAGGTTTTCACACTGGTTATATTTTTTGGCTCACAAAATTACTGAACCTACACTCATATGAAACATCATGTGAGCAAAAATATGCTAAATATTTTTTTGTTTATCAAATACTAAAAATAATTTCAAAAGTAAGAACAAAGGGTGCATGTGAAGACGACAACAAGGGATGCGGTCACTTCAGCCATCCACAAGATGGCACCACTAAACATAATTATAAGTGAGGTGATCTTTTTTTCAGCAGGTATGTTAAGTCTGCTGCATCAGACAGTAGTGGTCCTTTGCCAGTCCCTCTGAAGAATAATGAAATGACAACTCATAAATGTCTGGACAAGGCCTAGACCATCTAATAAGATTTTCTGACATTTAATAAGTAAAAACACTAAACAAATCTGCTGTCAATTAGTTCACCCACTCAAGCCAAAACAAAAACCATGCCTACAGATGATAAGAAGAGATTAGTGACAATTGAGTGAAATGATGTGGTCCGTAGGTTTAACCCTTGATAGCATGTTGCCATTCTGTCTAATATCCCACCGATCTCCCAGCAGCATTAGGCTGCTAAAGGTGACCTGGCTTGATGGGATAAATCTGTCCTTGCTGTCTACCCCATCGGCACAAGGGACAGCATGTGGTTCGTAATCTTCATGTGAACCAGTTGCTAGTCTACACGCGTAATAAGCGTGGTAAGCTTATTACATGAATACAAGCAAAAGCACCATTACTAAGCATGTAAACACTAGCAAAGAGACAACGAGACATTCATAACTAACGTTTCATTTAAAAGAAAATTTACCCTTTCTAAATAGACAAAATAAAGGCAGGTCAATATTTCTTGTATAATACTGCTGAATAACATAAAAATAAATCTTACCGACTGGCAAACATGACTCTAAGTGAAGAGAAAGTGGCAGCATCCTCTTTTAGGGCCTTGAGCTCGTTTCGAAGTTTCATCATGGTCTCGGTCACCATGCTCTTCTCAGTCTCATATTTGGTTTTTAAGTTGGACAGGGCCAACTCTGCAGTCTGCAATTACAAGAATATATACATACAATCATACACCACTGTACCACAATTATTGCTCTTTCAATAAAATGTAATTGATTTTATGCTTCATTTGTACAGAACAGATACAACATGTTCTATCTGTCTCAGGCCTAATAAGTGCGACAGCAGTGAATCTTTTTGCCAAATGACACACAGCTGAAGGCCAGGGCACAATTTGTTCCTCTCTGTGATTCAATACAATCACCACTGCAACATGTGACCAGCATGAGTACATCAGAAGCACATGCAGGAAGTCCACACAGTCCTAGAAATCAGACGTGAGAATGTTAACTACCGTATGTGAGTATAGGCCTTCCAAGTAGATTATCTTGAGTGTGTATGTTAGACAGAGAGAGAGAGAGAGAGAGAGAGAGAGAGAGAGAGAGAGAAAGAGAGAAAGGGAGAGTATAGGCTCAGGGAAAGACAGAAGCAGGTCGTGCAGAGCTTGAGGCACCAGGAAGGGGAGGATGAAGGAGAGGTCAACCTATGAAGAGGATAACATCACACTGTACTCAAGGTGAAGACCCACGTGAGCCCCAAGGACCGTCTAGACAAGACACTAACGAGACAGGTCAACGTTACCGCTTATGTCAAGATTATGACTCATAAAAAAAAAAAAGCTTTAATTTCTTACCTTATCAGAAATTCAATCATTGCATTTCAAAATCAGATAAAAGAATATTGGAAGTTTGGAAATTTCACAATAGACAATTTTTACATGTCAAGGCAGATGTTCCTAGATTTTTTGTTCATATTAAAAGTGGTGCATGCAGTAATGCAGTAAAACCTGTTTTACATGGAAAGCTACACAGAAAGTGCATTGACATGGACCTAGTACATTAAAAAAAAATTGTCCAAAGGACTGGCTGATTTACTTCAATACCCTAAAACTAGGTTGTCACTGGACTATAGGACTACAAAATTTGGTGTAAAACTCATATTACAATTATTGTGGACAATATTGTGATTTGGGATTGTGATATTATAAACAAATGGTATAATAACTCTACTAAATTCATTACCAAATAAAATGCATTAATGATAATTTTGTAGATCACTGACAAAAGTGGGCACACCTGACTATTCTCCTTCATTCTGAATGCTGCTCTCCCTCACACACACACTGAACACAGACACTGATGGAGTCACAGCCACAGGTCAGTAAATGTCTGGCCAAAATGTCACTTTTTTGGGGAAAATAAGTTGCAAGATGTGTCTGAAATGTGGCACCACATTGGCAACACTCCAAACAGGAAAGTTATGGGACACATAAACAATAGGTTGTCATGTTCACATATGTATGTATTTATTTAATTAAACTGCAGCTTTTTGTGATTATACAATTGCACAAGCTGGCATTGCAATTTCAACATGTGATTGTAAAGGCATAGAGCCCAGCTGGGACCATTGTAGCATAGGCAGTGCCTGCTGTAACCTACCTGTTTGTTAGCCTTGAGGACAGTCCTGAGAGTGGCAATCTGTTCTTTCTTAGTGCTGAGAAGGGACTTGAGTTTAAGCACTTCCTCCAAGAGGCTCTCTGCATCCCGCTCTGACTCTCCACTGATGCTCAACCCCGAGTAAGGCATTGCACCTCTCTGACGACAGAGGTCCACTGCCACCTGAACGAGTAAAGGCAGTTCATTATTAAGTGATTTAAGTTTGTTTCTTGTTAGTTACATTTTGACAGCATAAAAACATCTTTTGTTCTACAGTTCTGCAGTATTTCTTAAACACTGCAGTACTGTAGGACAAAGTGTATTATTTACCATGACAAAAAATCAAATAATAATTTTGAAATGTTCTAAACTTTTATACGTTTATGTAATGTTCAGAAATGTAAAATAGCATAAATGTAGTTATGTGTTTCACTGCATAAACAGTTCCCAGTGTGCCAGTGAAAGAATTCTCTGTATTGAAGGCTGCAACTCAACTCTGATAATCCAATCCATTCAAACCCCTACACACGTGTGTACAAGGCCCATACCAGGCGCTGGATTTGTGCAGACACAGGAGCTACTCAACTACATTTAACAATCTAAGCTGAGAATTAGGCTCAGCAAGTAATTTGTGAAGAAAGAAACATGCTCACCCACAACACACTAGCTTTCAGTGATAGAGCCACAGTGAAGGATTTACTGGTTCACAAACAATCACATAGAATTATTGTTGCAATCTAATAAATTCCTGACACAATGTATGTGATCAGCAGAGCTGCCTTACCCGGAGATGTTTGATCTGGCAACGGATGACTGCTACCAAGTTGCTAACATTGGAAGGGTCCCTGAAGTCCAAGGTAGGGGATCCAGGACAAGTAGGAGATTCTGCACTGGCTCCTGCACTGTCCACCTCTCCCATAAATTGCAATGCTGCAGCTTTGGAGATGAACATGTCGTTGGCTCGTGGCTTTTTCTGAGTGTTGTGCTGGAGGTGGAATTGGTGTGATCTTCTTGCACTACCTCCACTACTTGCCCTGGCACCGTCACGGTAATAGTCCAGGGTGACACGTTTGGGTGTCAGGTTGTTGCACACACAGATGTGATGATAAAGGTTGGACAGCTCCTCAGAGAAGGCCAGCAGCTCTTCCTGGGCAACACTCAAGTGTCCTTCAGAATCAATTGCTACTTTCCGTGTGGCTCCTATCTCCTTCTCCAGCTCACTGATACGCTCCTGGTCCTGTTTACTGGACTTAATGCATTGGCGGATCTTGTCAGCCAGCTCCTGGGCCTCTGTCCTCCAGCGATCCTTTTCTTGCTTATATCGCAGCTCCAAAGCGTTGTAGCGAGTTCCAGCCTGAGACAGTTCATCTCGAACTTTCAGAAGTTCTTCACTGGCTGAACGCATGCGTGCTTCCAGCATCTCTTTGCTCTTGGTGTCTACTTCATAGTCAATGACACCACTGCCATCTCCATTCTCGCCATCATCGTCTCCCTTGTCCTCGGCCTCCTGGTTGTCCTGCTGGCTACTCTGCACAGCCTCCAGCTGTTGGGTGAGAGAGCCAACCTTGTCCTCTTGCTGACTGAGCGCCTGCTTGGACATTACCAGCTGCATCTGCAGCTCTTCGACTTTGCTCACCAGACTAGACTTCTCTCGTTCCGCCTGGGCACACATACACAAAACATGAAAATGCCTATTATAAAACTATAATAAAAATTGATTCATCATTCATTCAATAGTGAGCTGTCCTTCATGTTGACTTCTACACACTTGTAGCATAATTGATGTTATTAAATGTTCGTACCACCCTGAAGGTGAATCCATTCCAAAAACCTTTATAATACCATAAAAAAACAAAGAGGCATATTGCCAAAACTTTTCAGAGAATTTCAAGGCATTATCCTCATTCTATAACTCATATGTAAGCACAGACATTTTAAATAACTGCTCATAATCCAGTGTTGCCTACCTGTAAGAGTTGCTGTTTTAGTTTCTGACTGTCTGAAAAGTGTAGTTCACTAAGCAGGTCTGACACCAGCCCAGAGGCTGGAGCACGAAGGAATACATCACTGTTGCGTGGAGTAGAGTAGCGATGCATGATACCATTACTCTTGGGGCTACCTGAGTGAGGAGGGTGAGCAGAACCAGGAGCAGAGCCAGGACCGTTATTATAACCGCTGTCCTGGTCCTCTCCCTCACCTTCTCCCTCTCCCCGGTGGCCCTCTTCCTGGCTGTCATCCAGCTGCTCTAGGTGAAGCTCCAGGTTCCCCACAGAATCAAAGGGGTTAAGGGTGTAGGCAGACAGCTCTCGCCGCAGACTGTTCTTCTGCTCCCTCTCCTCCTTCAGAGCCTCCAGGGCCTCATTCAGCTGCTTCTCTGCTATCTCCCTCAGCCTCGCTGCCTCGTCCAACTGAGCTCTCAGCTCCTCCAGCTCCTCATTCTTCTGGGACAGCTCCAGCTTTATTGATTCAAACTCAATCTGAAAAGAGATCAGGACTACAGTCGCATGACTCTTTTAACAAATACGGATGCAAATTCTAGCATCAACATCCAAATTCACCAGTGTATCCAGCAGTTTAGAGTTTAAATCACACACTTATCTGGAGACAAATGCAAATTGCATAGATAATTATACTGTATGATCAACAACAATTTGAAATAATTTTCATTCCTAGCGATATGCGCAGTATTGTCTTCTCTCATTCTCTTTCCACGTTCCCACAATATTCTACATTATAAGCAGAAATGCTGAATGATGCCGAGTTCAGTCATCTCATTTAGTTACCTTATTGATTACAAACAGATAGGATAAAAATGAATCACTGTATTTTGGATCATTAACAGTAGGTGTTTCATATAACACAACAACAAATAATTTCTGACAGGTAATGCAGAAGCAGGAATATTGTTTTAGTAATGAAATCAACTAACAGGTCATGTACACACTAACAAGCCACAGCTACATCTAGACCTGTCATGAACAGTTTACCTTGGCAGAGCTGTAATGCATACAGACCATCTGCAGGATCTCATCTCACACCCTTAAGAATCCCAACTATGATCATTTCACATAACTACTTCACATAACAACCCACACAAATGCTGATCATCCTCTATGCTTAGAGTAATATGTAACGTAATATGAGTTTATATCCACTACCTGACAGTGCTCAACAGTGCGAGCATTTCACCTGCATATGTGTGATTATTTTCAAGTGCAAGTGATTCTTAGGTCCTAAGTTACAAATGTTGGTTTTATACTTGGAGCATTTCATCTGTACATAAGAGACCAGTGAGTGAGTTTAGCTGATCGGAAAATATGGTTCGGTGTTTACAGTGCAGCTTGTCTGTCTGTCTCTCCTCTATTGTCTGTGTTAAACCAAGGGCGGGGTTCAGCTCTTCAATACAGCTGACAGCAGATCAGTGAAGCTGACTCTTGGTATCTTAGCTCCAAGAATGCCATACCAAAGATGGGAATGGCATTCCCAAGCTCAGATGGTATGCATGTATTTAGTAGCTTGAAACATTGTTAAATTCAGAGCATTTTACAACAAAACTAAATGTTGCCCATTCAGAAAATATCAAATTAACAGGGATGTGAAGCTTGTCTGGTCTTAAATATAGTATTTTCTTTGCCAGATGCTTTAATTTATGACATTTTCCCCTCACCTGAAAATGCAACAATGTAATAATACATTTCGAGCACAACAAATTATGAATCAAAGTTCAAAGTGATCCAGCAGATGAAAAATACAACTAACTGCATGATATGTTAGACTGGCATTTTGCTTCCATAGTGCCCCTTACAACATATTGTCAACAAAATGCTTCACTGCTTCACATTGTATCTGACTCTCAGGGAAAGCAGCCATACTGGAAATTTACTGACAAATGGAAAAGCAGGTCTTCAGGACAATTACTATCCTTTGATACTGGAGCTACATCATTTTACAAAAATAACATTAACTCTTTATCCAGCAACTGGTCCATCCAGTCACTGATGACCCAGCTGTTTTGTCAACACGTGTGAGGGAGACTATAAGTTTCACATGCTTCATTAACAAAAAGTATAAAAGAAAAACCTATTAAAAAAAAATATTAAAAAATAAAGAAGACAATAATAAGTAAAACAACAGTACGGTGAAATTGTCATCAAGCTTATCTTCCCACTTCTTTAAGTATTTCTACCGATATTTATATTAAATGTCATTATTCTTAATAGCTACAACTTGTTTTCTTCCACCATCCATTAATTTACATTTACAGCCAGTTGGTAATTTGCAACATTGGAGCTTGAGTGATAACTGACCTGGTTTTCCTTCAGCACAGACACCTGTTTTTGCAGAGATATATTCTCTTCTTCAAGCTCACTGTTGTCCTGCAACTGCCGCATCTCACGTACTTTATACTCCTTCATCTCATCCCTCAGATGGCCCTTCTCTGCCTCCAGACACTCACACTCCTGTGGAAGACAACCCACTTTAATTTGTGCAAAGGACAACATTTTAACTTCACACTTTTCACTCACTTTGCACATGGCAATGGCACACACAGTTCATTTCACTTGCAATGAAATGGGGCAACACAAACAATAATTCAGGGTTTCATGTATTATCAGGAGATGGAGCCTGATATTGGACAGCCTGCAGCTGTGTTTACAGGTGTGAAAAGCAAGGACACCACACCTTCTTTAACTGGGTGGAGAGCACCCCGAGTCTATCAATCTCTGCGTGGGCATTGCTCAAAGCAAGACGTGATTGCTTGAGCTCTGCCTGGACCTCCTCTATGCGTGTTGCCATGGCAGCCTCCTTAGTTGCAGTCTCCTGCAGCAGGCTCTCCTCCCGGCACTCTCCATCAGCAGCTGCACGTTTCTGGCTGCTCACAGAATCTGCAAAGGCCTTTAAACAAACAAACAGGGTTTAGATAAGGACAAAACTTGCAGTATCTGGCAGACTACAGTAAGGAAACAACATTTATAGTGAAAGACAAATGCATTCATGCTGTGTCAGTGATACACACCAGAAATGTCAACATTTTAAACAAAGGAAAGGAGCTATGACTTCAGTCACTAGAAACCTGATCAGAGTGAGCGAAGGGTTAGTATTATTATATATCTTATTATATTATAATATTAGTTACAAGGCAGTGCATGGTTGTTCGTCTATATGTGGCCCTGCGATAGACTGGCGACCTGTCCAGGGTGTACCCCGCCTCTCGCCCGTAAGCTGGCTGGGATAGGCTCCAGCACACCCGTGACCCCTGCGGGGACTAAGCGGTATAGAAGATGAATGAATGAATAGTTACAAGGCACCTTAGATATTAGCAGCGACTTCCACACCATTCCACAGTGTATCTTAATCAACCTCTTAGCTGCATCACACTGTAATAACATACATTTCTTCATATCTAGTCAAAATCAGCAGCCTTGACGCATTATCCATCTGTTACTGTAGATGAATTTAGATGTTAAATGTAGATATTACTGAACATCTGAGCATTGGATGTGGTTATACAATGATGCTAAACAGCACGTGTGGTCTGCTTTGTTAAAACCCTGCCAAAGTCAGGAAACAGCCAAGAAATTAGGTTTATGCAGACTATAAATAAGCAGCTGTAATTAAGGAAGATCACTTCTTGATATGAGGTTATAAAACATCAAGTTGGTTTCTTCTGGCACATATTTATTGCTACATGTCCAAGCTCCTGTGAGCAGAACAAGTTCCTCTCTTAACTTAAACAAATTCAGGGAAAATTTCAAAACGATAAAATCTGCCCACATGATGGGATTGAATTTCATGGGATTAGTTTCTTACATAAACAAGTTTTAGAAAGCATGTTCCAACAAAATTAAATACCTTCAAGGCCCATCTGGTGCATTTGTGACACAATTTACATGAGGAAACAATTTTAACTCATCATTGAGCACTGGGTCAGTATGAAGGTGAGCGATTTAATATGAACAATTGCACAAAGTGCACCTTTAAAACAGAAACTGCGTTTGTCTGCTGGAGCACAGCTGTACACAGCATTCTCCATTTGTATAAAAACAGTTGATGGGGTGGTGTCAGTTCTGATGCACAATGGTTAATTATGAAATAGAACAAAATACTAGCAAAATACTAGAAAGCACACAATATGATGGGAAGATAATCTGAGCCATATGTCAGAGTTCACTATACATATGAATAAGGCATGGATTACATGACAATCTGAGCTTTGACATATTAGTCCAATTTTTTTATCATAAACCTCTAGCAATAAACTAGTTGAATCCTTAAAGTCATGTAGTTAAATATCAAAATATGTCTAAACAGAGAAAATGCAGCTTGCTAAAAGCACTGGATATACCGGGGGTGCTATCCCAATCACTAAAGAGTCTTTTCTCTCTGGTGCCAGCAGCATCAAATAACATGAGAGCAAAACTGACTCAGCATGTGGTCACAAGGAGCGTCACTGAAAGCATGGTATGAAGTCACAGCTGTAACAGAATTGTTATTATGACAGACAGTCATTAAAGGAAGTGAAGGGATGAACAGTCAAATTCATGTCATAGTTCAGTGTGACTTATTAAACAGACAACAATGGTATCCGTATGCATCTACTAGACATGCTGCACAAGAGCTCCTCAGTTGTTAAATTAAAATGAGCAGAGAAATTGTGTCTTCATAAAAAGTCAGCCACTAAAATGTTGACTACACTTCTATTTTGCCAATACTGTCAATTGAAACCAGATAATAGCACAATTTTGGACACTGTGAAGAGCAGCTGAAACAATAAAAAATAAACAATGTTACTATCCCATTGTGTCTAGTTTATAACATCCTGTATTTCTGCAACGGTGCACGTATTTCTCATAAAAAGACTGCAACTGTGGCTGTGTTAATTGTAATGTGGTCTTCTTTCAATATAAGATCGATGTTAAAAACATTCTGTGAAAATCCACAACATGCTGTCAACATAGAAAATGTATATTATTTAAATTTTACATTTTCTTCACGGCATCATTAAACAGTCTTTGTACATTTTAAATCAGGAAATGTTTGAATTAAAAACAGCACATCACATCTAAATCTGACATAAAAAGAAACTTGTTTAGAAAATGTTGTGCAAATATATACAGCAACGTAGTGTTATTGGAAAATAACATTTGAATGCTGGAGGAGATCTTCACAACCTTGGCTGAAAAATCTATACTGCTAAGGTTTCTGAAATATTACCATAAGGTCTTAGATATTCCTACCTCTCTGAGTTGCTGTAGCTCCACTTTGAGGGATTCATGCTCTTCTTCCAACTGCCTGTGTTTCGTCTTGAGAGCTGCACTTTCCTCCAGCACCACCAGGCCATAGCGAGCTGCCTGTAGCTTCTCCTCTGTGGCCTCCTGGAGTTCCAGAGTCAGCCGTATCACCTCAGCCTTCAAGTCTCTGCTCCCCATCTCTGCCTCTCCTTCTCCTTCCACCCCTGCACCTGCTGCGTCTGTATCTGCCTCCAGCATCCTTGCCTGGCCTTCCAATTGTCTGCCTGTCTCCTCCTTTACACCCCCACTCTCATTACTTCACACTGAGAAAGCACAACACAAAGATGGTGGTTACATAAACTACTAAGAACAATGGCCTGAATGGGAAAGGAGTCAAACAGAGAGATTAACCTTGGAATTTGCTTGAGTGGGAAACGTATGTACTTAAGCTCAAAAGGCCACTATGCAAACCCAGACCATAAATTACCTAACTGTCAGTTGGTTATACTGTCAGCTACATTCAATGGCAAAAAGTAAGTACATTTACTTAAGTTATATACTTCAGTACTTTGAGGTACATGGGTTTATCAGTTTACTAGTACATTTTAAAGAGAAAGTGAACTTTTTGCATCACTACATTTATTTAATACAATTAATTACTTGCAGAATTGAATAATAAAATGTGTAAATTGCTTTGTTTTATAATATGTTAATATATGATTTAACACCTCAGAGGATATCATAAAAAGTTGTTAATATTAGTTGTTCTAATATTTACGGTTGAAACACATAATCAATTCTTATGTTAATAATAAAATACCTTCAACCAACATTGATTATAACAAATACTTGCTACTTGCATTTTCAAATAGACACATATTAGTCCGTGGTAAAACGAGTTACTGATAATGTATCAACTCATGAAGGATGTGTAACTATTAAATGACCTGCACGCATCGTGACCGTGGTTACTACCATTCAACACCTGCTGTGTTACATCTACAAACATAAAACATCCACCACAAAGCAGCCGTGGAAAGGGCATCGACTCATCACTCTGACCACTTGACTGGGTGGGGCTGAGCCCCCCGTTTCCTCTTCTCTGAACGAAGACGGAAACACCAGCCGTCCCGTTATCCCGGTGCCATATGATACATCCCCTGAGCATCTGCTTCTCACGGCCCACAAACTTATTCCTTATACATTCAAATAACAATAAATTAAAAAGCGACTGAGCATATTTCCACAGCCTATATATTACGCTTGTTTCCAAGTAAGCATCTAGATAAGTGGTGTAAAATAACGTTAATCTGAGAGGGATACGAAACCGATACAAAAGACGACACCGAATTGGAAACAGGACACGACCCGGGCAGCTAGCAAGAGTAGCTTTAGCATAAAGTTAATACATAGAGCAGAAAGCACCACAACGCCTCTCGCAGCTTTAACACGACATGAAGTATTTAGCTAGCTAGCTTGTTAGTTTAATAATTAACGCTAACCAGCTAAACTTACACAGGCTTAGGGTTTTTCTCCTTCTCTCCTACGATGGTCGGATCTTGTCAGAAAAGCTAATTAGCTAACTAGCTAGTTTACACTGGACAGCCATCATAAGTCAAACTGGCTACTCACCCTTTGTTTATCGTTTCAAAGATGCGGCTCGTCAGTTGCAGACAAACCCTATGTTTGCGCCTCCTCCAGGAGCTGTCAGCAGCAACGGTTGCTAACCACGATAGTAGCCTGGGGTATCAGCGCAGGTTGCCCGGCCCAGCCGCTTCTCTTCCTCCCACCCGGTTCTCGTTTCACTGTGAGGTCGAGTGTCAAAAGCGCGCCGAACGCCTCACAGCACCATTACTCCCTCTAGCTAGGCAACGCAGCAGTGCAGTCACGCCAGCTATCAAAACATTTTATTATCCTTAGGTATTTGGGTGGATTTGGCCTATGTTATGAACACGAATGTAATAAAACAACCGTTTTATTTCAATAAATACAAATTCACAGAGACCTCAAGGAAAAAAATGTGGGAAACTCACTTCCGCTCGTACCTTTCGTGACTTCCGTTTCTCTTCCTGATGCTCACATTGGCTGGAGCAGGAGACTCTCTCCAGTCCTGCAACGGTATTTTTTACAATGAAGGTGGTTACCTGGAACATTAATGGCATAAGGACTTTCAGAGGCGGAATTAAAAAGGCTCTTGATTCCTTGGACGCAGATATTATCTGTGTTCAGGAGACAAAAGTGACAAGTAAGTGGTTAGACAAGTAGTTTGGAAAACGCGGGAGCTATCGTGTAACACACTACAGAGGTAGAAGTAAAGGTGATAACAAGTTAAACCCCACTTTGTCCCCCACAGGAGACTTGCTTGATGAAAGAACTGCCATTGTTGACGGCTACAACTCCTATTTCAGCTACAGTCGTGGACGCAGCGGTTATTCAGGTTCATAACATAATAATAGTATTTTTTTTCTTTGCTGTTTTCCAGTTGGCCTCAGTATGCCCCTACATGAAGCCACAATCTTATAAAATACAAGACTCACATAACAGATTTTACTGAAGGACACTAACATAAGATCCTTGATTATTACATCTGCTCCATAGTTTCTCCTCACCCAACACTCATTTCTGATTTGCACAGGAGTTGCCACTTACTGTAAGGATAGTGCCACTCCCTTTGCTGCTGAGGAGGGTCTCACAGGGCTGTTGACCAACCATGAGGGGGCTGTTGGATGTTACGGTGACCAAGCTGAGTTCTCGAGCGAGGAGCTGCAGCTTTTGGACAACGAAGGACGAGCCATCATCACACAGCACAGAATCATGTAAGAGATTAATATTCAAATTTGAGGTTTCCTTGAGGAACTTGTATTGGTTAGTGAAATGGTTAGTTGAGCAGTCAGTCTATTACAAGCAATTATTACTGATAGTCATTTTATGTAGGCAAAATTTTGGAATACAAATATTTGTTAGTGTCACCCCCGCAATTTATATTTTCTGGTGAATCATACAAGTTGCTGATGAAAGCTTTAATTGATGAAGAGTAATTTTAATGAGCCACTAATATTGACACCCTTGGCAAATATGAGCAAAGGAGGCTGTGAAAAAAATGTCTCTATTGTTTAACCATTTGATCTTTTGGTCAAAATATTAACAACAAGCTCTGCTCTCATTGAAAAGAAACAATTGCAAATACAACACAGTTTTAAACAAACAAAAAGTTTTGTTAAATGTATGTGTGCCACTATCATTGGCACCTCTTTGAATTCACATAAGCAAAATCTTTTTTACTTTTTTAGTACACCTGGGTGACTAGGAACGGGAAATTGTTCAACCATGACTTTTGGTTTCACAGGGGTATAAATATAAGGTTATATAACTTCCTTAGTCATTCATCACAATGGGTAAGACCAAAGAACATAGTTGTGATGTGCAGCAAATAGGTATTGACCTTCACAAATGGGAAAATGACAAGTGGCTATAAGAAAATAGAAAAAAACACACACAAAACAATTTTCTCCTTAAGGGGAATAATTAAGAAACTCCATGTGTGTGTGGTGCCCACAGAGAGGAAGTCATATGGAAAGTATCTCTTGCCCACAGTTAAATATGGTGGTGGGTTTTTAATGTTTTGGGGTTGTTTTACTGCCAGACGACCTGGGCATCTTATTAATTATTAAATGAACAGAAAGCATAAAATGGGACACTGCCAGATCTTTTATCAGGACAATAATTCAAAATATACATCAAAATCAGCACAAAAATTGTTTACTGATCACAAAATCAAGATCTTGCCCTGTCCATCCCAGTCCATAGAAAACCTGTGGGGTGAACTGAAGAGAAGGTCCACTAGCGAGGACCTCGAAGGATCTGGACACATTGTGTATGGAGGAACTGTCTCAGATCCCTTGACAAAGATTTTTCATTTTTTCATTTTCATTTTTTTGATAGAACTGTGTTTTGTTTGCAATTGTTTGCTTTCAACAAGAGCTACTAGCAACGAGAGCAGAGTTTTTTTTGTTAATGTTTTGAGCAAAAGTTCAAAAGTCTAAACAATAAAGACATTTTTTTCACAGCTTTCTTTGCTCATATTTACCAAGGGGGTCAATATTAGTAGAGGGCACTGTATGTAGATGTTTATACTCTCTTTCACTCACAGGTGTCAGGACAAAGTGAAAACTGTTACGGTAATCAACGTATACTGCCCGCGGGCTGACCCTGAGAAACCAGAGCGAAAGCAGTTCAAGCTACAGTTCTACAAGCTGCTTCAGGGTCGAGCTGAAGCTATACTGAAAGATGACAGGTTAGAGCTGCTACAGTAGTTTACACAGACTGAAAAAAACATGAGGTGCAGGTGTATCCTGCTTTTACCACATATTTTCCCTATGAAACTGTTCTAATTTCCAGTATTACAGACTTTTACCTAGTTATGGCTTGACAGCTGCTTATGTTGTAATATCATCATTAAATTTGAACAGTTTTTCTATTTTTCTCTCTCCTGTTTAAAACTAATATGAGCAGTCTGAGGTAATTTGTTTTTTTCCGTTTCATTTTTCAGCCATGTCATTGTTTTAGGAGATGTAAATACATCTCACCAGGCAATAGACCACTGTGATCCCAGCGACATTGTAAGTAAAATGTTACAATATCTTCATATGAAGTCTTTTAAAAGCAAAAATGGGCAATTATTTAAATATTTTGGGGAAATAAACCAATTATCTTGTTGAGACTTACATGAGACTATCAATACCACTCTTGTTTACATAAAGTGACTATACCATTACATCCAGCAGCTGATGGGTTGCACTTACCATTAAGACTAGAAAGGGGTGAAAGGAGCTAGCCTGGCTGTGTCTAAAGGCAACAACACTAGGTTAAGTTAAGCAGCTGCTGGTTGTATGTTCATCAAACAGATGTGTCAGTCTCATTAATGATGACTATACTGTGTTTTTGCCACATGTGCACAGTGTATGCATATTTATAATACTGATTTATTTTTCTTAGGATGATTTTGGTGAAAACCCAGGGAGGAAATGGCTGAATGGATTTCTGCATGGTAGCAAACAGGAGGTCAGGAATGAGGAGGAACCTGATGAAGAATCTGAGGTAACTCCAGTTGATCCCATCCGCACTGGAAAATTTGTGGATACCTTTCGCTATTTCCACCCAGCTCGCACCAATGCCTTCACATGCTGGTCCACTCTCACCGGAGCACGGCAAACCAACTATGGCACACGCATTGACTATATTTTTGCAGATTGCCAGCTAGCCAAGGAATACTTCGTGGCAGCAGACATCATGCCTGAGGTGGAGGGGTCAGATCACTGCCCTGTGTGGGGCCAACTGAGCTGCCATCTCCTGGCCTGCTCCAAGCCTCCTCCCCTTTGCACTCGTTATCTGCCAGAGTTTGCAGGCAAGCAGCAAAAACTTTCCCACTTCCTTGTTAAGATGGACCAAAAGTCATTTCAGTCTGAGCAGAGGGATCCATTACCTGGATCTCAAGAAGACACAGAAAGGAGGGAGAATTTAAACCCATCTCAAGCTGAGAATGTCTCTGGTAAAAAACGAGTGTTAACATCGGATTCTGTTGTCCCAAAGGGGAAAAAGACAAAAACTGTAAAGACTTCTTCAAAGCCACAGGGCAGCCTCCTTTCCTTTTTCAAACCCAGACTCACAAATGTTGTTCCCCCTACTGCAGCCTCTGTCAGAGGTGAAATGACCTCATCAGAAAACTCCAAAAAAGCATTTACAGCTAAAGAAAATGGGTCCTCAGTTGCAGGCAGGGTTTCTGATGACACAGAGCTGGTCTTTAATGCTTCCCCACACATGTGTCCCAGCAGCAGCATAGAGGAACAGACAAAGACAAAACATCCAACCTCACAGCCAACCATGGGACCCTCAAATGCCAAGAAGGGGGAATCGTTAGTGTTTTGGAAGTCGGTGCTTCATGGACCACCTCCAGCACCATCCTGTAAGGTCCACGGGGAGCCCTGTGTGCTTCGTACTGTAAAAAAGGAAGGGCCAAATATGGGCAAGCAGTTTTTTGTGTGTGCCCGTCCCCAGGGACACGCCTCCAACCCTGAGGCTCGATGTAATTTCTTTCAGTGGGTTGACAAGGGGAAGTGACATGTTTAATAAATTGTTGGGTTTTTTTTGACTCATCAGTAAAATGTTTAGTTAAACAAATACTGTAACTGTTATTACACAGGACCATCGTCATTGCACTTATTTTAATTGTGTTGTGACTGTGTATTTTGTCTTACGTAAATAATAAAAGACTAGGTTTCTACATGAGTTTGTTCTTAGAGTGAACTTATTAGACAGTCAGTAAATTGGTTGATCTGAAAAGCTCTTATTTTTAATCAAAGTGCTAAATAATCCCAGATTCTCACTTCTCAATTTGGCGATATCAAGCTTTCTCTATCAGTGTTAATTTATTTATTGAATACTGAAGCAATTTTGACATTCCACATTTTACAAACAAAACAATCACTTAATTGTGAACTAAGTTGTTGACATTGACATTATTAGATCATCAAAATTTTTATGATCTACAATAAGGCCTGCAGATTTAAGATTTCATTACATCTGAAATCTGTGTGTGTGTGTGTGGGTGTGTGTGTGTGTGTGTGTGTTTATGATAACAAATCAGTTTTTCACCCTAGCGCCCACTAGATGGTAGTGAGCTGACCAACAAAGCCTAAACTCATTGAAGAAATTAATAGTAGCTTTCCACAATAATACATTTAATTGACTAGCAGCAGCACATCCACAGACTAACCACTGCAATGTTGTGTGAATGCAATTGAATCACGTATTCTATTAGAATATTGTTTTTGTGTCTTTCTTTGTTGCTCAGTTTTTCTCAGCTTCAGGATTTTATTTCATTTCAACAGTTGGATGAATGTTCCAAAATGCTCCTGAAATACTAAACTTGGGCCATTTTTGTCAGTGTACACAAATATGTACATTTAATTACCCAATTTTACTAAGTTACATGTGGCATGTGGTCAGGTCAGTATAAAGTAACAAGGCGTGGCTTGCTTGTGACATGGCAGGAAATGAGTTAACGCGCGCAACCTCCCTCCTTCTCCCATTTTCACTCTCCTCTCGCAGCTACAGAAGACTCACTGAAAGGCATATTTTTGGACCTGAACTTTGCCCTGTTACTTCTGCCCAGGCTGAAGACATCCTTCTGTGTGCTTCTTGCTGGGGAGGTGAGCTATGACACAATTTTCCATTCAAACACATAGAGAGGTCTTAACATGAGCTCTACTGATTGTTGAAATAGGGATAACACACTTTCATTTTCAGCTTATATTTGCTTTAAGATTTCAGCAGAATGTATATTTAATTTATATTTAAAGCATTTCTTATAAATTTATGGAACATGCTGTCAGCACACAACACTTTTTTTTTAATGACTAATTTTTTTAGAGGCAAAATGACAGAGCTTCTTATCTTGACAATGCCAGTCTGAAAATGCTTGCAAGACTGCCAGTTCAAAAGTAATGGTTTTATCAAGATAAAATGTCTCCTGGTGAACCACTTTTCACACATGTATCTTATGCATTAGCTACTGGATTTTCCCTAATCCTTTGTATGACAGTAAGTCCATCAGGTCATATATAGTGACCGAGGTAGCTATTCACCCAATTTGTACAAACCTTCATTGTAGTTGCTGATGTATGTTGCTGGGGGTTTGCTCAAAAGTATTAACATGTGGAAGTGATATTTTTTCTTTCATCATGATTTACATTACATTAAGTCACTTGGCAGATACTTTTATCCAAAGTGATGGACAGCTAGGAGTTTTGGTGTCTTGCCCAAGAACTAGGAATTGAACCCACAACCCTGGGGCTAGAAGATGACTGCTCTACCAACTGAGCTACAGGCTGCCCTGTGATAAAATGAAAGTAAAGCTTATTTAAGATGTCTTTAAAAATCTGCTACCTCTGTGTCTGCTCTAACACTAGAACAGAAAGTCACATTTTTCAGTGAAGGATTAAGATAAAGAGATAGTGGGTGTTTCTAGGGTGTGCAAGCAAAGGTCATATCTTAGTCAGACTTTATCAGCCAACTGAAATGTAGACCGTGAGAAGTGGATGACATTTTAGTTTTGTTGAAGAAGGTTTGTTTCTGTAGCATCTGCATTTAAAATGTCACCAAATCAGGTTTTCAGCTGGACACTGAAGTAACAACACAACATGTTTGTCATGTTTTATGACTTTCTTCTGTTCCGTGTCTTCTCAGGAGTTACTGTTTGTTTTGCATCAAGCACACAAAGACTTGTGCGCATGCACACGCAGTTTCCACTCTTAAGCACAATCACATGTGGGTAATCTTAAAAAGGCACTTAATTCCTAAGCTAATTAGCGTCACTGCGACTTCCACCAGGTTGAAAACTCTCAGTGAGTATCTGTGCATGTTGTAACAAAGCCCACCTCAGATGACACACTTTACTGTATAATCTGTAATGACGTGATAATTAGCCTCCGGTATGAACAGCTGAATCTCTGTTGATGTGAAGGGATCATGGGATTACTTGCAGCCTTGAACTACAAACTGTCTCCATGTTCATTCAGTACATGTCACTGTTTGGTGTTGACACACTTTGAGTGTAGACACCTGATGGTGGATCCCTAGCGTCTCTATGCAACAGGGAGGAAGAGGACGAGCTACCTGAAACTGGTTTAACAAGGGGTTAAGTATGGGAGTTTCCATTTCCCGCTAACTCCCTCCCTCCCTCCCAGCCTCTCTTCACTCTCTCCACTCTCTCTCTCTTTACTAGCAAGGAGCTCTGGAAAGACTCCTTAGAAAAAAAAACCTATATATAAACATTGGACTCTAAAAATTGAGTGGACTTACACAAGGATCTACTCTGTCAGTATTCAGGAACAAAAACTAGGCTTGTGCCACCAGGGTGAGTTGCT
>OMLM01009389.1:80448-124409 GCA_900302695.1 Helostoma temminkii
GCTGAATATTCCGTATATGTGTGTCCTTGGGTTTAGATGTTGAGGAAGAGAAGGGAAGGGCTAACTGTCAATAGTGAGCTACTCTTGCATCAGACAAAAACCATGTGTTACACACTGCTATATAGTAAGGCTACAATAATGTGTTTAGATTATGTTGCGCATCGTCAAGATTATTATGTAGATTATTCAATGGATTAGATGAACAGATTTTCTATTTATGATACACATTAAAAACCATATGGGTGTAGGTTGTCGTGTGAAATAGTTAAATGAATAGCTATGAACTACATAAGTACTACGGTGTTTATATTGTCCACACTTTCTTTTTTCTGTTTCTGCTGTGCCGCCCTTGTGACCAATGGTAATGTGGAACGAGTTTGTCTAGTTTTCTATTTCTCTCTGGTCAAAAATTAACGCCTTGCACAGCTGTAAAATCTGTGTTTTAGAGTGTGAAAGGTATATAATGTGTCAAAAAAATGTTTAAGTTACATTTCAAAGTATTCCTAGCATTTAGTCTATGATTTGTTGGGTGTGTTGGCTATGGGAAAGTCATCATGTAGCTAAAGAAAGTTACTCTAACCAAAGTTGACCTGAGGCCAGTATGCAGGGAAAAGGCTACTCTGTATTTAGACTAAAAAGCACCATTTACACAGGAACCCTTTGTTTATTTCTTGGCCCACTGTTATCACACACCAGTCTGTATGGATTATTGTACTTCAGCAGGCCCATTCAGTGATGGGTGTAGGAATAAAAAAAATTCTGGATTTGTGTGAAACTCTTAAGGAATGGCACATTGTGGTGCAAGTGTGTTCTTAGGGGTCGGATGTGAAAGTCCTTTGGCCAGTCTGACCCACAGAGAAACAAGTATCCCATGACCTCGTGGCAGGAGCACAGACCTACGCTCGTTCCCAGAGGTTGTCTGTATCAGCTTTGTCTGGCACACAGCAGATTAGAGCAACATAAGTCCTCCGACAATGTTTGTTATTTAAAGCCATACATGTCACAGAAGATTTAAATTGACGTACTTTTCAAGTGAAAATATCCCTTTTTGCTAGAATCTAAAAGAAAAAAAGATTATTATTTTCCTTGGCAAACTGTAGAAGTGACAGTGTCGTGCCTCAGGACTTTATAAATAGGTTTGCCCTTTTGCGACCACATGGTATAATCCATTTGTATTACATTGCTCATATTGACTGTTTCTTTAGTGCTGTGGATTCCCTCTGTTGAAGTACATAAAACTAGTGTGTTTACCTTTAAAAGGGTGAGTATTTAAACAGGGTGTTTGTCCATCTGTTGCTGTTCCTACGCCAACATGTTGTAGACCAGAGCCAACGCCTTACATCTATCTCAAGAAAATATGTCACCAATATATCACATCTCAGATCTTGTCCCAGTTGTGACAAGTTTAGACAAGATTTCAGAAAAGGTGACGCATATTGAAAAACTGTAAAACAGTCAGCGACATATCAGGGGTCAGCTTGCTTCCATTTTGCTCTGCAGATAATGGAAAGGAGGCATTTCTGAAGTGTGTTGGTAAAACAACCGATATCAAGTTATCATGTCTACATAATGGCAACATTTTAGGATTTTCATGGGGAAGTGTGTCAAATTTAATAATTATTTTCTTTTCACTTCCAGAAAGGTGAACATTTGAAGAGGTCAGTTAACAAAAAGTATCTTCAGAGTCTCTCAAGTCACAACTACAGCAATCAGAATGGAACATTCGAAGATGAACGGACACACCAGGGATGATCAGTAAGACTCACAAATGAGCACTAATCACTAATGTGTTCATCATATTAATGTCAAGGTCTCCTAACATTTACTATCTGTTGTAGGTTTGATGACTTGGAACTAAACAAGATGAGTGGACATGAGAATGGGTAAGAATTAACTATATTTACTGACGTGTTCATCATATCAAAGCCATCGTCTCCTAACATTTACTATATGTTGTAGGTTTGATCTGGCTGAACAAGAAGAGTTTCTTCCTCATAAAAGTGGTGTCAAGAAAGAAATCCAGTTTACAGATGTGAGTGTCAAACAGTAGTTCTATGACTGTAGCAAAATGAGACACAGAAGACAGTATTTTTGCTTAATGAATTGCTTTATGTGTGTAACATCCTCTGTTGTGCTCTTACTGCAGTTTGAGGGAAAGACTTCATTTGGCATGTCCATCTTTAACCTCAGTAACGCCATAATGGGCAGCGGCATTCTGGGACTGGCTTTTGCCATGTCGAACACCGGAATCATTCTTTTTATGTGAGTATGTGAGCCAGGCACGTAGTCCCTATTTTTGCTTAAATTGTGTACTTGACTTGGGGCTATTTGCTGTGTGTGTTTCCTAGTTTATGATTTGTGGACTGACCCGGCAAAGATGTTTGCAAAATGATGTCATTTTTATTGGTCTAATGGGGATATCTATTAATGACTTCTCTCTACTTTACTTTAGTTTTTATTTTGAGAAGGCTTTTACAGAGCTAATTTCGCAGCGCTAATTAGTCTGGGTTTTATTTATTTCATTTGGAATTTCACTATTTTTGATTTTATTCTGTTTATTTATTGTGTTGTCATATTCTTTCCCGTTCGTATTTGTTTGTGTTAATCTCCTGACTTTATGAGACCGGTTGTGAAAAGTGCCCTGTAAATCTACCTCCAAATCTTTTTTTGAAAAACAGTGAATCGGGATTATGACAGCATTTGTGCTAGTGTATAGAGATTGGATGATCTTCAGATGGTCCTTATAAGGCTTGAAAATGGGACGCAGAGTGTGTGTATCATCTGTCTGTGTGTTTGTGTTTGGACAGGTATTTGTGGTGGTGAGGGGGGGTGGCTCTGTGCTTGACTGTGTGACAGGACACCTGAGCTGTAGTTGCATTTTTGTATACACAGCTGTTACTGCACAATCCCTGATCTGTCCGTTACAATGTACATTAGAGTTCATACACACGCAGCTTCTCTAAATCAGATTTGAGTGGTTAAATATAGACTGTAGTGATCAAATCCAAGACACGCCTGCCTGGAACAGTTCTGTGCTATGTGGCGCAGGGGGTGGGGGAAGTGTGGAGAGTGGCTGGAGAGCCAGTCTCAAAAAGCCAGACTCTCTTGTGTGTATGGAAAAATACAGAAAGACGACAATCGCTAAATTGCTTATTTAAAGGACATACTTTCAGATGAGGTTTCTAAAGAATATATTTTTCTTTTTTTACGTCTTTATTTATTTGTATTATCAACACTGTAATAACTGTAATAAAAGCAAGGTTGAAGTATTGGCGCAGGAAATACTTAATGCATTATCAGCTTCATTATTTAAATGTCACAGCTCGTACTGATAGAGATTATTTTAATGACCATATGCTGTTTTGATGATCATATGTTTTGTCTCCAATAATTATTATTTAAATAACTTTTCTAAATACTCGGTAGCTTATGAATTTAAGTGATAAGACAAAAGAGAAAACCTAAAGAAAAACAAAAGAAAGATCACCAATGGGGAAATTCAATATTCAAAAAAATTTCACACTGGTGATCAATAAAAACTCATGATTACACACTATTTTATATTATTAATTCCAAATAGTAACTAGTAACCATACTTAGCCATACAAATACAGTAAATACTGAAATGCAGTGAAGTATGAAGCATAAAAAATTAAAAGTAAGTAAAGAAAGACCTTTAAAACTGTGCTTCATTAATAAGTGAATGTACTTAATTTCAACCACTGTATTTTGGTCATGTAACCTTTGATATAAACTACATTTCCTAGCAGATCTCTGTTCTTATGTCTCTCAGAACCCTGCTGGTGTTCATTGCCATTCTGTCTGCGTATTCAATACACCTCCTGCTGAGAAGCGCTGGAGTTGTTGGTAAGCCAGAGGTAGACTCAGCACATGTTGGTTAGCATATGTAGCCACAGACTCAATTCTGTATTCATAACTCATAATCACACGCATAATGTTTATGTGTTTTCAGGCATCCGGGCTTACGAGCAGCTTGGGATGCGGGCATTTGGACCTCCAGGAAAAATGTTGGCTGCCTGCATCATTACAATACATAACATTGGAGGTATCGTCATGCCATTTCAACCTTTTATTATTGTATTTATACATGATATATGTTAGTCAAATCATGTGCATTTCATTTTAAACACAAACTTGCTTTCTGTTCCTTTTAGCAATGTCCAGCTACCTCTTTATTGTCAAGTCTGAACTCCCCCTGGTTATCCAGGCTTTCCTTGGCAAACATGAAGCCACAGGGTGAGAGCTGAAGTTACATTTTTACCAATCAGTCATCCTTATGTTGGTTTCAGTGATAAGGAATACTGATTTTGTTCTCATCTGTTTGTCTGACTGTGTCTTAGAGAGTGGTTCTTGAATGGAAACTACTTGATCATCATTGTTAGTATTGGCATCATCCTTCCTCTAGCACTCATGAAACATCTTGGTATGTTTGTCATTCTGTTGTCACAGTTTGTTTAATTTAAATTCTTTTTTTTGTTCCTCATACTCTCCCATGTACATCATTCCTCTACAACCTATTTTATTATGTGTATTTTCATAGTACTGAAATCAAAGTGTCATCACTTACACTGTTACCTTTTAAATCCAGGTTACCTTGGCTACACAAGTGGCTTCTCCCTCACTTGCATGGTGTTTTTCCTCATTTCGGTGAGTGAGCGAAGAGCCAACAAACATACATACAATATAACCACTATTCCTCCATTAAATATTTGTCTTTCATTAACTGTTAACTGGCCGTGTCTCTCCAGGTTATCTACAAGAAATTCAACATACCATGTCCACTGGATGATCAACATAATAACACAACGCCTACTCACGTGCACACAACAACTAATGATACAGATCTCTGTGAGGCCAAGTTATTTACCATCAACTCACAGGTTAGAGGAAAAACTTTCACATTTCCTGCCTAGTTTCCTGTGTTAATGTCAACTAGTTTTTTTAATTTTCTTTGATTAGCACAGCTGATTCACTGCCACAGTCTGAATTAGAGAGAGCAAGTATTTAACTGTGTTTTCTCTCACTGACCTTTGGTTTTTGGGGACTTTTAGACAGCATATACCATCCCCATTCTGGCATTTGCTTTTGTCTGCCACCCAGAGGTTCTACCAATCTACACCGAGCTTCGAAAGTAAGTTAGAAAGTCATCATTCTTTCTACAAAATTTAGGTTTATTTTTTTATAGTACACCCACAACGGTGTTAAAAATTTTGGCGTCGTGCTTCTGCTTGTCTTTACCTCAGTGCCACAAAGAAACGCATGCAGAAAGTCGCCAACATCTCCATCTTGGCCATGTTTGTCATGTACCTGCTGACGGCTCTTTTTGGTTACCTCACCTTTTTTGGTAAGATTTGCCTCACCAAAGAGATTTAAAGGACAATTTTGTTGAATGGGAAGATTTCCAACAAATGACCCACTTGTACCCAGACCCAATTTGCAGTGTCTAGACCAGGTGAGATATGTTGCTTCTCTGTGGGCAGGTGCTGTGGAGTCAGAGCTGTTACACACCTACAATCGTGTGGACCCTCTGGATGTCTTGCTTCTCTGTGTTCGTCTGGCTGTGCTGGTAGCCGTCACTCTGACTGTGCCAGTGGTTCTCTTCCCGGTAAGAGCTCCATCATATACATAAAAACAAAATTAGTGAGCTTATTAGTTGAATAACTGATTTGTCACTTGCCAGATAGGTAGTTATTGTTATTAACACGCCCAGAACTTTTTTTGGTGCCTGTAAACCACATAACTGATACCAGAAATGAATGGTTGTATATCTTAGAGAAAACAAGAACAGTTATTTTCCACCAAGACACTGAACCCACCTTACTCACAGAATGAAACCTCTTTCAATCTTACTCATTGCTCATTATCTTATTTGTAAAGAAAAACATGACATTGTCCCTCCTTACCTCTGCAGATCCGCAGGGCCTTGCTTCAGATCTTCTTCCCTGACAAACCTTTCCACTGGGCCAGACACATCATCATTGCATTTTCTCTCATCTTCGTGGTCAACCTGCTTGTTATCTTCGTACCCTCCATCCGTGACATTTTTGGCCTGATTGGTATGTTTAAATAAGAACAGTGGTTGTCCAGTCTGGTCTTCAGTGCAGACTTCGTATGGCTTACTACATCATATGTTGTTCACTTTTCACCTGCAGGAGCCACATCTGCTCCTAGCCTCATCTTCATCCTACCTGGAATATTCTACGTCCGGATCGTTCCTAAGGAGCAAGAGCCTTCTCTGTCCAGACCCAAGATCCAGGTACTAGACGGCTACTTTAGCTATCAAAGATGTTATGGCTCTATTTTGGTTATTTATATTTTTATGTGTTGTTGATACAGATGTTGTTTTGTTTTCTTCTATTCCTGTAGGCTGCATGCTTTGCTGCAGTGGGATTCCTCTTTATGATCATGAGTTTGTCATTTATCATTACTGACTGGGTGACTGGAGAGTCTCACAGTGGAGGTGGCCACTAGCTGGCATGAATGAAGAGAGATACTATGAAAAGAATGCCAACCAAAACTTTCCCTGTCACTAAATTACCCCTGATCTGCCGAATTCTCATCAAAAACCAAAAAAGAAAGACAAAGGATATGTGAAAAAGTGATCAGGCAAAGGGGTCTGTAATGGAGGAGAGTACACAGATACATGAGAATATGTTCTGACTGAATAAAACCTATAAGTGGCTCACAGCAAGGAGGCATGCGTAGATATGCGAAAGACAGAAAAAGAGTAACAGCACAAAGGATGAATGGGAAGAGAATGACTCAAATGGAAATCCCATTTTAGAGTATGGATGTGTAATAACTGCCAAAACTGTTCCAGTTTACTTCCCTAGCATCAACAGCAGTTTGATGAGGCATTTCAGTTTATTCATTCATTTCAGTCAAATAAAATGAGATAAGTTGCTATTTCATCATCGGACTGTTGGTGCAGTGTTTCCCTTCATTTCACAGAATAAAATGTGACCAGAGAAGATGAATCTGCCGTTCCACACTAACCATTCCAATCACTCAATTTACAATTTTCAATGACTTGTACATCAAATTTAATTAATGCATTTAATATGATACTTTATTGATATTGTCTGGCGCTTAACTCTTGGAAAGGTGATTATCTTTAATGCTGAGTCTGAGCATTTTGTGAGCTGCTACTCGTGGAGGTTAAAACCACAGTTACTGACAATCACAATAGTGTCAACACAGAAAGATGGTTTGTGCAAAGTATTTGTGTCCTGGAAAACATCTATAGTTGCAAACCAAAGAATATATTTATTGTGTCATAAAGAAGCTTCTAACACTATTTTTACCATCTGTGGCAAAGGCCAGTTAAATGCATAACAAATTCAGTGTTAAAATTGCTGTTTCAGAAACAGTATGGTGAATAATGACCTATGGAGTTTACGAATTCAGTTTTTTTTGTTTGTTTTTTTTTTTCAAATATTTTATTAATCCTGTACATTTTTAAATTAATTTGAAAGTTATGTGTCAATAAAGTATCTTTCATTTGTACATATACTTGTTGAGTTGTTTATAATCTATGTAAAATGTACGAATGGAAAAAAAAAAAAGCAGCAGGAGAAGAGAGACAGCGCAGTATCTCATACTGAAAGTGTCACATTCGTTTGTGCTCTGTGTCTGAGATAGAGAAGAAAAGTGGGGGTTAGAGAAGTGAGGTTGTCCGTTTCCTGCTCTGAGCTAATGTGTGAACGGAACAGAGAAGAGAAACTTCCTTGACATTACAGCTCGGTATTCAGACAGGGTAAAGAGGACGTTTGTTTTCAAATGCTGTACACATTAATTTAAGATAAACTGGGAAATTAGTCAGAAGACCATGAGCCGAGGATCCAAACCTAAGGCAGAGACCATCCGAAGCTCTCTGCTGAGCCTACAGGAGAATGAGAAGCTGGAGGAGCTGCTGGGCAGAAGGTGTGCTGTAAGTTCTGACATGAACAGGCCTGATTAAGTCGGGGTGATGGGAGTTGCTTAATGTGAATATTCTGCTGTCTGCATATACTGACTCGTATCTGTCCGTGTTGAATAGTTTGTTGTAAAAATGAAAGATAGCACAGGTTAATCAGGTTGAATTTAACTTCAGCAATAACATTGTAGTTTTAACCTTTCCTCAAATGTTTCTTCTATATATATTTACCTGTTATTGCTTGTTATACCTATTTAGGTAGATTTTTCTTATTCTGACATATTTCAGAGAGCTGAAGTTACATTTTTAGGTTAAATGTAGTTTAAAATGCTAGGTTGACATATCATAAAAAAGGAGGTAGTTGTAACAGGAAATGGTGGCTGAACCATTTCTTCCTCTGCTGTCAGAATTAGATGCCCGTAATAACACTGGGGCTAGTCCTACGGTATAGCAGAAGTTGTTGTTCTCTGTTTTTGCCACTGAATTCAACACTGTTAAACTGTTCCAAAACAAAAAAAGTCATGAGCTACACATTGAATGATATCTTCTGTGGCAAACTGAGAGGATGACAACACTATGTTATGGTGAACAAACTAAGGCAAACACGGAAATGAATTCTTTGCATGTGAAGTGAAATAAAATTTATCTCCTCTTAACCATTATCACTGTATGTGTTATCTACTTCTGTGTTCAGTCTATGGCAACTGCAGTGGCACAGTTGCTCATGGCTGTGCCTAACAATGCATCCATGTGGAGCATACAGCACACCGGAGTGGTCTGCTTCGTCAAAGACAACCCCCTGCGCTCCTACTTCATACGGGTGTATGATTTGAAGGTAACCTCTAAGACAATTGTATTACTACAACAAGACCACATAAGAACACTCAGATCCTCTGGACTGACAATTTAATTACTGTGTTATGTGTATTTGTCATTTTGAAACGTAAACTCTGACGATTTAAATAAAAATAATAAATGTTACTGATGTGTCTGATATATTAATATTGTTTTTCCACAGACGGGTAGACAGGTTTGGGAGCAGGAGCTCTACAACCAGATTGTTTATTCCAGCCCAAAGCCATATTTCCATACCTTTTCTGCAGATGTAAGCATTTCTCTTTACTTCCTGTCTATGATGTGGTGCCCTGCAGTTATTTCTGTTAAAAGTGTCACTAGCACATAATTAAATTTTGTTTTAAAGCTAGTCATTTTATGCTGTGTTGTGTTTTATTCAACTGCATTTGATACACACTGCAGGACTGTCAAGTTGGACTGAACTTTGCTGAGCAACAGGAAGCAGAAGCCTTTCAAAGTGCTGTTGAAGAGAAGATCAACCAAAGACACAATCGCCAAGGTCAGTGAGGTTATAACCACCGTGTCGATGTTTACCTTTAGAATTAAAAAAAGCGTGAAATGACGACAGCCACATTTGCATCTTCAATGCTCTTTTATTTGAATCATCTAATCATCTTTAATCTTTCAAAATGATCCAGGGAACAGTATTAACTGAAACCCAATTCACTGTGGTTGTTTCTTTGCAAAGTATGATCATTTTACATTTCCTCATGCCTCTAATTTTCTATCCATTACGGGACTTGTATAAACATTATTTGGGTATGTTTTTAAATATATAGAGAATGCAGATGGATCAATAAATAACTATTGATTAAAATTAAGTTGGTTGTTTTGAGCTGTTCAGTTATCGTGCTTTGATGTGGTACAGCAAAATGCAAAATGTCTCTCACCTTCTTTTTATTTGACAGAAAAAAAACAGCGTCCCCCGCCCCCCAGTGGTAAGACTGCAATAACTTAATGAGTGCCTTATGATATTTGCATATGAAGCAGACTGTAAGAATAAATATATCTCTTTTCTTTGTTCCCCTTTCTCTTACTGTAGACAGAGGCTCCCTGCCTCCGCTCCCCAGTGAAAGAGGTGAGTAACTCCTTCACCACTTAACTGTGACTTTATCATTACTGCATTAATGATTCCTGAAATGAAATAAAGACCAACTCGGATGCTCTCTGTATCAAAAGCATCACCTGGTAGCCCTGGGTCTCTTCACATGGCCACGGTGGATATTCAAAACCCCGATATTCAGTCTTCACGTTACCGCTCGATGCCTTCACCTGCTCCTCCTTCAGTTGTGAGCAGCAAAGAAAAGAAGAAGGACAAGAAGAGCAAGAAAAAGGGTCCAAAACTCTCCAAAGCCGATATAGGAGCACCCAGTGGATTTAAGTGAGTGTTTGAGGCAACGAGATGATGTGTTGCCAATCTGTATTTCTAATCGTAGGCCGTTACATATTCTCCTTGTGCTTTCTGTGCCAGGCATGTTACTCATGTTGGCTGGGATCCCAATAACATTGACCCTGACCTGTGGAAGCTGCTCTCCCAGGCTGGGATCAGTGAAGCTGAAATGAGGGATGAACAGACCTCTCAGCTCATCTACAATGTCATCGAGCAGTCTGGAGGCATGGAGGCAGTCAAAAGGGAGGTGAACCGAGGTTAGAATTACACCATTTTATTTCTTATTAATCTTCTCCATACAGGCTGTTATAGTCATTTAAAGTCTGGGACAAACTGTTGTGCATATCTCCTATTGTATTATAGCTGGTGGACCTCCACCTCCACCAAGCAGACAAGGGCCCCTGCCTCCTGTGCCTGGCTCTAGTCCCTCTGCCCCAACACCACCACCTCCACGAGGCCGTTCCGGCCCCCTGCCTCCCATTCCAGGCCAGCCACAGCGAGGGCCCCCACCCTCTCAACCCCCTCCAGCACGTGGAGGCTTTCCACCACCACCTCCAACAGGCAGAAGTGGTCCACCACCACCACCACCACCAGCACACTCTGGGCCTTCTCCTGTGTCCTCACACAGCCTGCCTCCTCCACCACCACCATCTAACCAACAGCGTTCCATGGGTTTCCCACCTCCTCCTGTCCCATCTACACCCAGCCGGGGAGGAGGTGGGGGTGCTCCTCCTCCACCTCCTCCTCCTCCACCACCTCCACCTGCTCAAACCAGTATTTCTTCAGATTTCCCACCACCCCCTTCCCTCAACAATGGCCCACCACCACCTGCCCCTGCATCCAGTGGAGGAGGAGAAAGTAGAGGGGCTCTGCTGGATCAGATTCGACTGGGGAAGAAGCTCAGAAATGTAATTTCCTCCAAAACATTTCTTACACACTATACTACATATATGTACATATAAGCACATTTTAACGTGCTGGAATTGTCGTTTGCTTGGACACGTGCAGCAGATATTCAGGTTCACCCGCTGTTTTTCCTGATGTGTTACAGGTAACAGAGAACCCCGAACCACCTCCACCTCAATCACCAGCATCAGGTGAAGGCATTGTTGGTGCTCTGATGATGGTCATGAATAAGAGGAGTAAAGTCATTCATTCCTCTGGTAAGTATTAGAATATTGAACAGCTTTACATAAAGACTATACGTGAGCACACAGGCCAACATTTTTATATTTCATCTTCTCTTTCAGATGAAAGTGAAGATGATGGTGGAGATGATGACGATGATGATGATGAATGGGATGACTGATGTTGAGGTTTTTACTTGTGTGGTTTTTAAACTTAGTTTAGTCGCGATTTTAGTTAAACCTACAAACTGTGACATTACATAGATTTGTTATAAGTGACTTCAGACTGGAATTTGGCTTGTACATGAGACAAACTTTGAGGGTAATAAAATAAACAAAAAAATTCAATATAAGAGAATTCTGAAATGTTTATATATTTGTTCAAACATTTCCAGTGTAGGATTGATCAGCATGAAAGCACATAGCACTGTTACTCACAATGAAGGTGAATGGTGGCCCAGACTGGAAAATATCTTGTTCCTTGTGCTTCTATTAAAAAGAGCTTATTTTTTTATATAAAAATCTGTAAATACAGCTTGACAGAACACCAACAATCAATACTAAATCTGAGCCAGTTTCATTCCCGTTTTCCATAATAACATACTGTACATAAAAAAATTATGTTCATGTATAGTTTTTTCATACATCTGTGCAAACATCCCAAATTCCCTCTAAAACCACCACAGACAAAGTGCATAACTGGAAGAACACTGTATACTATACATATCTTCAGTACTCACATACTGTAGGTCACTAGAGCATAGGACAGAAAGGGAGTCATTGTATGACAACATCCAAAGGAATTAGCTTAAACAGTATACATTACAAACCTTACAAACACCATTACACACTGAAGTTGAAAACAAGACAGGAAATGTACAACTTGCAGATACAACAACAAATACGCATGCACCATATGCATCATCATATTATCTTCATACAAGAGTAATCCAATGACCATATATATTATATTCACAATCAATATATTACATTTGTGTTTCAAGATACTTAAAAGGACTATATATGTGGTTCTGCATGTTGTAGCCTATTAATTACATGTGGAATTTACTTGGCAATGAAATATTTTCCAAAATAGCAACAATCCTGTGTGAAGTATGCGATCCAATGAGCATTATTACTTTTTATTTTATATTAAAACTCATCCTTAGTAGTGCTTTCAAGGACCATCCAACATCTGACGTTCGAGTCGTGGGAACCACCTTGACAAATAAGTAAACATAGGTGTTCTGAAACTTTTTTTTCTGAAAAAAATGACATGTATTTTGTGTTTCTTGCACTGAGAATGTTCTACAATCATTCACTATACTGAGATTTCCAGGCACCTGAAAGAACAAGTGAATAAACAAGCCCCATGACAGGTGATCAATCTCAAACTAACATAAAATGAATCCATTTTTACAGTATTTTTTAAAAGTGATCGGTAGATCAGTACAATTTCTACTGTATTTAGGCTGACGTGCAAAACCACCAATATAGTAATTTATCAACATCATGACAGTATCACCTGCCTAATGAATGGGGGTGATACCCTAACATGTGTGTCAAACATTAAAGTCCACCATAACGTCCAAACAGACCAGTGCTGGACAACGTTAGTTCGGTCCTCTAGCCGAGGCCTTGGTCCTGGCTTTCTGTGTGCCTGCGATTGGTGCGTTTGCGCTGCTGCTGCTGTTTGGGAGTAAGTTGTTCCCAGTAGGACTGGCAATACTGGTTAATCAGTCTAATCTCAGGTGGGAAGGGTGTGGAGGCGAAGGATGACTGTGGGTAAGGTCCCGCATGGCGAGTTTTTGGTTCTTCATCCTCATCCTGAGCGGTGAGAGCTAAAACAATGTCTCGATCCAGGATGCGCAACGCCACACGGGCCACGGTGTGTTTAAAGTTGTTCTCCGTGGCGAGACAATGATAGAGCCCTGCATCTGATTGGTTAAGAGACTTCAGGAGGATACCGTGGTTGGTCTTCAGAATACCTCCAGCACGGTTTAGCTATAAAACCAGAGAATAACAGTATTTGTGTTTGGATCCTTAAAACATCAGCCCTTACAGTATAGATAATGAACAATACATTTACTCACTTTCTGTCAAGATGAGTGGATTAATAGCACATGAACTAAATGAGGCTTAAACCCGAAGGGTCCAAAGTGTCAAACTACTCTTGTAGCATTTACTAAAATGTAGTTGATCTTACTCACCACTTTCCTCCTTCCTTCCCTCTGGAAAAGCCACTTGACTGTGGCCTGGGGAGAGCGAGGCTGACACTCTAAAAAGGTACTGCTGCCCTCCACCCCAAACTGCACCGTTTCTCTCAGACGTTTCTCCACTGAATAGATTTAGAGAGAAGAACTGTTGGAAATTGCTTAAACACAAATTCGAAGAGTGCATGATCTTTAAACACAGACAAATAATCACACCTTTGGCATTGAAGCCTCTGCACTGCCTCAGGGGATCACCGTGTTTAACGTCCTGTCTTCTGCTCCTCCTGAGATAAAAATAATCAGTTTTAGGAGTTAAAGCATGATTACTTTATAGTCTAGGAACAGCTCATCCAGATGCCATTAAATATCCCTGACCTCTTGGTGGATGGAGTAAAGGCAGAGCAGCTCTCTCCATCCCAGGCACAGTAGGGGTCTCGAGCCAGACAGCAGTCAGAGCAGGCCCTGCCGTACATGCCACAGCGATGCAGTGACACCTGCGTCAGCCCCGCATCTGACGACACATACAGCTGTTGCTGCAGTAGCAGAAGCAAAAGAAGTTCAGCTCACTGAGGTCACATCTGTTTCAATGTACGAACTGAAGTATGTTTCATTAAGCCACATTTACGAGAAATTTTCTTACTCTTTTAGAAGATATCTTCATTGTTTTGACAGGAGCTCTGCTCTATAAAGTAATAAAAGGCAAGTAAGAAACATTAACAAGAATTTATCTTTAGGCATTAGTAGTTTAGTGGTTTTGCAGTCACATATTCAGACATACTCGGAAAACCTCCACTTCCTCTAGTGTGAGTTCCTCCATGCTGGTTGGATCCTTAGGCAAGACGATGACTTTTTGCACAGTGCCGCGATCTTTAAATGAGACAAATTATATTTTACATTTTCTTCAAAGTCCTCCTTCAGCTAGAGAAGTGACTTCAGCCCTGCAGATGCCTCACCTGTCCCAAGGAAGAGCACCTCGTAGCGTCCGTCCACAGCATCCACCTGATCCACCACCAGAGCAGTGTAGCGGTAGTCCACACCTGTTCTCACCACCAGGGGGCGCCGGTGGATAGGATAAACTGGATGAAACATGAGGGGATGGGCTCTGATGAAATTCACAGCCTCATCTGAAAAGTTCTTGGAGGAACGAATACCAGGAGTGAAGGTTCCTCCTGGGCACTGGATAGAACAAAAGGAGAAGAAGAGCTGAAACAGGTTTGTGTGATGATGTGTCTGTGGTGTTTTTATTGAGGTTTAGTCCCCTAAATCACTGTGGACATAACTGATACTCACTGTGCCAGGCCGTGGGTATGGAATCTTGCCAGTGTACTCTGTCCATTGGTAATTATGGCCATGTTTGTGGGCAAACGGTCCATTGAAGACGTTACGAATATCAGCCATTGAGTACACACAGACTGCTGAGCCCTTGAACACAGAGCTAAAAGAGAAACAGACAATTAAGGTAAGACAAACCTGAAATTAAAGCATGAATCACCCTTAAAAATGTTGAGTGTTAAAAAAAAAAATAGATAGCTTAGGTGTGCATTTATCAATCAAGGCTCCCAAAACCCTAGACTCACCCTGCTGTAGTGAAGAGAGAATACACCATAGGGTTTCGTTCGTCCTGTGTGGGTTGAATAAACACATCCCCTAGAAGATGAATTATACTCAAATCAATAACACCGTAGCCAAAGCAGCTGCAATTAAAATTCAGTTCAGTTTAAACACAGTGCTTGTTTTATCATGGCCTCACGTAGTTCATCAAATCGCGTCTCCACTCCATCTTCTCCTATAACTGAGCAGATAAGACGAGCCTTCAGGAACGTTGTCCAGCGGTTCACCAGGGACTTCTGCCCTCCTTCATCATTCTAGACGACATGGAAATCAGGTCATGATTTAATACATACAATGTGTTTTATATTACAAGGTAAGCATGCTGTATGTTGCATATATTTTCACTATAGTGATTTGGCTCACCAGACACACTCTTCCCACTCTGGCTATAACACTGGGGCTCGTCCCGCTGCTGGAGTCGAGAGTTTTCTCACGGAAAAAGAAGTAAAGCTTGTCATCATTCCTTTCTGCACTGTCAGGGATCTGCTGGATCTGAACAAACACGGGCTCTGGGGGATAAAAACAGAGAAGTAGAGAGAGGATTGAGGCAAGTGGTTGTCAAATAATATGAGAGGAACCATAACCTGTAATCAGAAACATTTACCTCCTCATACCCACACTTACTCACCATTGAGCCACCTGGAGTCATACTGCTCTGTTCTGATTGCTGTTCTCCCTCCCATGGTCCTAAACAGAGCAGCATCTGTACTCATGAAGTCAATATGGACACCTGCATATAGATTACCATCTGCACATGTAAGACAACCAGAGAACAGAGAAGTTAGACTTTGTGATTCAGCATTTAAATATGAAGATCTTGTTTTTTTTTGCCTATAATGAAACACATCTTACTGATCAGGACTGCAACACTCTCCTGTTTGGGATCATAGGAACATTTTCCTTTCCCTGAATCCACGTACCCAGGGACCAGCCTAAACAGGTAGTCCTGCAGAGGCAAGTTAGACAGGGACAGTATGTATAAAAATAGGCTTCTAAAACGTCACATGGGAGTATGGGAAAATCACAAACAAATCAGTGTCCTAGTTTGTAGTCTTGAAATATTAAGCAGGACAAAGTTTTCCAGGCCCACTGCTGTGGGATTTTTGCTATAAATCCCACTCAAGGAAACGTAAATGAGTGTAAATTGTGTTCACCTCTGCCCTCCAGCCTCTGTTGATGAATGTGCAGATAGGTTGGTACGCCCCTGTTCCACAGGTGTAGAGGTGCGTGCGGTTCCACGGCTCTATCAATCGCACGAAGTTGGCGCATTCACCCTGGACAAAGAGGAGTAAGACTAATGGAATTCAAGCAGCACCGCTATCTTTGTTCCTGTCTTGAAAGCAGAAGTCTGTGATATTTGAAAGAACAGGATGTAAATAAGCAATCCCACCTGTTTTCCCTTTCCTGTCATCTGACATTCTCCCTTTCTCTTAGCAGAGGCTGGCCAATGGATCTGTTTATTTCAAAAACACCAGAAAATACTGGATTATACAGGATCATTTAGAGACTTAATGCCACATTCCAAACAACAGATCGGATTTAAGAGAAAGCTAACTTGTGCAACTTAACGCACTATGAGTGGCTCCTTGTTGACATTGTGCATGTCCAGGGCCACCAGATACTCCCGGCTGCCCAGGTACAACCGGCCCTGATCCTGATCCATCAGGAGGACGCGGTAGTCACTGGTGTTGAAGGAGAAGCTGAAGGGCCGTGCAGCCCGTGTGTCCATCAGTTCTGTGTGGAAAAAGTTAGTTAAAAACCACTCATACCACTTGGAAAACTAACAACAGATGGAGCAAAGGTTACCTCTATTCACGTTATTTTTTCCCTTTATGCCTTTAACATGTTTCATTACTGACTTGGCTGAATTCATGGTCCCTTGAACAACACAGTTCTCACTTCTTTTCTGGAAAATGTGTGTCACTGATTAAATATAACTCAACTTAGAGCATTTTAAGAAACACATTCGCTTTTAAGATCTTAATATTTTATGTGTCCTGACTGTCTGATTGACTTTAAGGCACCACATGCCTTGTGGAGTTAGACGAAAAAGCCAGTCCCTTAGGAAACACGGTCAGTGGAACTCACAGCTAATTCTTAAGATGAGGATTGTGTTTAGCAGAGCGTAACCTGTTAAGACACGCTGCAGTGGAAAAGTTTCTCCTGTTTTTGTTCTCCTGAAAGCTTTGATTGAACAGCTTTCGTCCACCGCAAGATAAATGATAGTCTGAATGTGTTTTTTTTCCTCCCAGTCTTCCATCTAACAATCCATTGCATCTTTTTAAACACAAAAAGCAGCACGTTCACACATACATCTGTGGCATGTGTAACTTACTGACCACCATATGTGGACACTGGGATATGGTAGAGGCATGTTAAAGACAGCAGGCTTATGTAATGACAAATGTTCACAGAGACCCTCAGAAGCCGGCTTACGGGGATTCAAAAGGAAGCACAATCTTTATTTACATCAAAGTATGTTCCGTTTTCCTTCTGAGGTCAATGTTAACAGGATGCAGTCAAGGTGCCACTAAAATAAGCCGGGCAACTGGATCTATGAACAACACTGGATGGACTCTTACATGTTGGACGAGATCTGGTTCTGTTCCTGAGAGGTAAACACAGGATAACAAGCCTCTGGCCAATCTCCACTGGGCCATAGTGGATTCACTGAAGAGCCTAAATGTAGAAACACCACACCCATATACATGTCTCCATTCTCCAAAAATAGCAAACAATGTACTGCCATCATCTGGTAAACATTCAACAAACGTTATCCCCTGACAACACTCTGACGCTGAACGGGGAACCACTGGGTAGGACATGAGATTCAAGTATGAAGCTACAGCTGGGGCACTATGAGCTCTCGTGTTACAACTTGACAGCATGTTGTCACTAAGGCACTAAGGACCACTGGTATGAATAAACTGGTACCAGCGCTGTGAGGGCATGGGATCTGGATTGTGGCTTCAGTTTCACTGCACATGCTGCTCTCTAGCAATGCTGACTTACTCACACTATTTAACTGAGACTCAGTCAGTCCTATTTAAGTGCATATAACTGACACAGCTTCCCAGTGACAGGGGAAACAATACACGGCGTCTGTCCTCCTGTACCCCAACCTGCCACTCAAGCCGACTCATTCGTTCACAAAAGTCACATGTCCTCCAGCGGCCCCGAAACCTCCTCCACAGGCGCCTCAGAGAACAAAGAGACTCGCTGTCACAAACAATGAACAATAAATCCTTGGAGTGGCAGAAAACAGTTGCGGACTAAATCCAACTTTTCTCTTTTTTGTTTGGTATTAGGGGGAGGGGTGACCAGGGTTTGTGAATGCGGCTGCGAAAACTTAGCAACTGAATTATTCAACACCTGTGAACCGTTTTAAATACGCATCTGACTGTGAATTTCTTGCACAGGGCTCAGTACTGATGTGAATTCCTGCATCTCACACAGGAAGGAACATGATTAAGTTCAAGACGAAACTTGTGAAATTGGTCAGACTACTACTTTGTGTACACTACAGCAAAAAACATGGCACATAAGCTGTTTTCTGAAGGGGGATTAGTGCTAAAGGTTGTATAAAAATGCACTACAATTACCCTGTCAAGCCTCAAATAGAACCATCCACAAACAGCATGTATACAGCTGTTTTCAGCGTTACCGAATCATTTAAATTCAAAACAGCACTGTACGCAGACTCCAACTGCCAGCTATCAACCACAGATCTCGTGATTACCTTACCTCTAATCTACATCAGATGTCTCATTTAAAACATACAAAATCATAAATGTTCTTCTTAGAACTGAAAGATTAAACACGTCAACTCTGCCCAGACCTGACCTGGGACCAGAGTGTTTTGACTCACCTCCACATCAAAGACCTGAAGAACGTTATAAATCTGATTCAAATGTCTAATTCTCACTTACGGGTACCTCAAGTGTGACGTGTGTGTGTTTTTGGGTTCACGTGTACAGGTGCAGTTGAAGTGACAACAGGATAGCGTTGCTGAGATAACTGTAATCATCCTGCATTGTTTTGATCAAAGGTGTCATCCGCATATTTGTAACATGAATCTCTGCCGTTAACGAGGACAGGGAACAGACTACATGGGAAAATCCCAAGCGCCTGCTAAAACATTTATATTGAATTTATACCTTGCAGGCAAAACATAACAGGTCTGAAATATCATTTTGCTCTCATGATCATATTTCAGGTGTTTCCTTCTTGTGTCATCTTGTCAGACATCAAAAACAAAGAACTGACAAGTCAGACGACAGTACGTGTGGGTTTCTGGGTGTGGGGAGAAACTTTGTCGAAGGGCACCACCAGCAACCAACCACACGTAATATCCACCTTTTGTTTTCAGGGTTGTACTGTTTGACATGTGGCAGGAAATACGTTCTTTACATATGCATAAGGGAAACATAACTGTTGCTGTGGATGTGTGCGTGGGTGTGTGCATGAGTTTATGTGTGTGAGCGACTTAGTGGGAAAAACCAAACAATTCAAAGAAACTATTAAGACAATCTCTGCTGTCAGAGGAGTTAATGTGTATGAACTCACCTTTGAAGGAGAGACGCACCCTCGGAGCAGACTGCAGGCCTGAGCCTCTGTAAACACACAAGGCCAACAGGAGAAGCTGGGCTCCAGATGCTGTCATGGTAACAGTCATGCAGGTAGCCCACAGAGATCTAAATCTGGATAAAAAAAGAAAGAGGAATGAACTATTATTATAGAGTGCCCCAAGAGAAATGCGAGACAGAAAAAGAAAGAAGGACAGACAAGAGACTCTCTCGCGTTTTCTCTTTCTCTGATCAGAAGTTTGGCCCGCAGCCTTCCAAGGCGAGACGTATAGTTTGGCAGGAGAGAACAACGTCCACATCTTCGCACCTGCTCTGGAAATTTTGACAGCCCTATTATTTATTTAAAGTGTAATCATAGCGAGGTATGTGCTAAGACTATACAATAGCATTTGCAAGCACAGTCACAGGAATAAAAAGTCTGAAAAAAGTGAGGGTAACATTTTCCCACCATCTTGTACATTTGTTTAAACATATTACATCGTCTTAAACATATATTTCATTTATATTTTCCTAGAAAACTGTACAAAAAAAGACTGCGGTGCCCATCAGTGATTCCCTCTGCCTCTCTCTCAGTCTTTTTAACAAAGCACGTCAACGTTCTTTCAGATGCTGACGAGTGAAATACATGACAGTTCAAAGAAACAGGTAGTCATCGCTGAAACAATTTCTGACAGTTTAAGGGTGTTAAAAACGTAGCCTAACTGTTAGACCTTAGCTCAAGCATTCATTATGCATCTGCACTTTGCTGGAGAGGATCCCATATAAATTATGAATACTAAAAGCTGAGTCCATAACATCCATTAAATTGTCTCCCTGAAGGTGTGCTTTGCTCGGGCTATAAGCCATCCCACGGGCTCTTTTTTTTCCTCATGACATCCTCCATGTGGCAGGGGCCTCTGGTGGCACAAGGTGCAAGCCTTAAAATAAGGGATTTCAGAGAGAGGTATTCATGGTGGAAACCTCATGAGATTTCATTGAAACCCCACTAAATTTCACAATAAGGCATTCATTTACATGTGACACATAAAATGTTCCCATGAAAAAACACTGATGAAACTGAAATGCTGAACATTTTAAATGAAAAACAGAGGAATAGGAATGCCTCACAGGCATAATCACACAATTGCCACATAACTTCTCACCAAGCAAGTTAATTCTCTGTTCTTCTTGTCAATCACTGTATAGTCAATAATATTTATGCATCATGAGTGGAATGAAAATAATTTGCACACATTTTTCTGTCACACATATTTGTCACCAAATGTGATAATTCATGAAACAATGCAATGGATCACTTTGACTTTGCATTAAATAAATAAATACTGTCGCCAAAACTTATTCATGTAATCATACTAAAATACGCAGACACCGTTCTATTTGAATTTTAATGGTTTAGAAACAGGAAAAATATCTTTAACCTGGTTAATCTATGTACATAATTATTAAAATGAATGCCCTAACTACTATTATAATTTAAGTGAAGCCATAAAAAGAAATATCTAAACCCACCAAAGCATTACATTGTGCCTGCGGGGCTCATTGTGTGACTGCATGATTGTACTTCATGGTATTTTCTATTGGTGACAGTATTTCTACTGGTTTTCTGTTAGGTGGCGACAGGACTGATTCCGCTCAGCTGTAGTAATATATGGTTTCCCTTTAAAAAATAATTATAGGATTTTTAAAAACCAGTTCTTTTCTCCACGGAAGACTGCGCACTTACCTGTGAACTCAACATCCAGAAATAGGAACCGAACAAACGGGTGTACCCCAGCCACCTACCATTCAGTCTACGACACAGAGTAACCAAACAAGAGTTAAAAGTTAAACCAGAGAGAAGTTAAATGTCCTACCTTTGATTTCTGACTTCCTCGATAGCCGCTACGCCTCTCAGATCCAAAAGTTGCGGGATGTTACCGCTGCATTCCCCGCGTTTTGCGCCTGGGAGCTGGATTGGAAAATGTCTCTCAGCAGCGCTGCGCAGACATAAAACAATCCGATATGTTTGCAGATTTCCTTTGAGAAGAAGCGAACGCTGCCTAGGATCTTTCTTCCATTAAAATATTAAAGAAAAAAAACAGCGCAGCTGAAGCCTGGACGCTTGATCCTCTCTTTCCCAAAGTTTAAGCCTGGAAGGCAGCAACAACCATCACAGTGATGTGAACGGGATCTTGCTCTCCTGATCCTTTAAAGGGACTTCGAAGGTGTTTGAATGTGAATCAAGTGACCAGGTGCAGGTGTTGGGAGAGCTCTGCCCCGCTGTCCTCTCCCTTCTGTTCTGCCCCCACCCTGCCTTCCCTCTCCTGTTGGCCCACAGCAGCATTGGACCAAACCTCTTGGTACACCATATGGGTATGATTAACCCTGTCACTGCTGGGGAAGGGAACACACTGCCTCACTCCTCTGTAAACTGTTATTAATCTATGTCAGTTCAGCAGTTTTCTTGTGGCAAAGTTCATTTAAGCTGAATAATTCAATGAAATGGTGACGGTCTCTTTATATAAGTGTTTTTCTCATGCACCACTAAGACCACAGGCTATTCTTATCCATGATGCAGGGGCTGATATTCACTATTAAAGAGGAGACGGGTCTGCTACTTGGACCGTGTCACCGTTACTCTTCAGCTCTAAACAAGAGCCAGGTCAGCCGAAAAAGATTCCTGGGATTCCTCTCTGGTTGGCTTCAGCGCTCATGGCAACTGTGACAAAGCAACCAAAAGAAGGGGGGCACAGGACGTAAAGGACATCTATCCTGTCAAAAGAGCCTTGAGCTTGAAATTAAAACAGCTTTTAGAGCGCCCCTCATTACGACTGGTATTGTGGTGAGCTCTGACGCAGTATGGTGCTAGAGACAAAAGCAGACGTTGAATGAATTCTGAGCAATGCCTGTGCAAGTCAGTAAAATAAACACATGAAGCAACACGGTGTGTCAGAGTATAAAAAGGCCAAAGAGGAGGGCAGTTCCTGGCAAACCTCAGAAAGCTTGAACACTAACTTTTTTATTTTACGTTTAATGCACATTCTTGGCTTTGATTCGTCGTCACACACGCAGAGTATGCAAGCAGCGACCTTATCTGGAGTTGGGTATCAGCCAGGTGTGATATACATGCAATGATGTGTCAAGATGTGTGCAGGAGGGAGCCTTTGTTTCCTCATCCCACAGGAAGCATCCCTTCGTTTCCAGCTGAGGAAATGAGTCACGAGTGTGTGCTGAGTTCAGGTTTCCGCGTACTCTCAAATTTGGCCATGGACACTAGTGCACTGACCAGCTCCCACTGCTTCATAAGCACCTATTAACGTCATCCATATCTGTCACTGTACCATCCTCCATCCTGTCGGCTTATCTGACCAGCATGCATTCACTAGTGCCTCAGCTTGCTAGAGATAGCAACAGCGCTTCATTCTCCATTGGAGTGGGTATTTTTGCCCTGTGTACGTGAGTACAAGGAGCAGTAAACAGTGGCTGCAGAGGCCTGTTGCCTCCAACGTGATGGATAGATTATGTCTGTGAGACAGACAAACACAGTCTGTTTTTTGTAGTTCACAAAAAGCTCTGTCAGGAGGATCTTTGTGTCTAATGGATAACGAGTAATGTGAGGTAGGCTTTCATCCCTGTAGGCAAACCTAAGGCTTCAGATGAATCCTGGAGCCTCAGACATATCAATCATGACAATTCTACGGGCAGAGTATTGTCGCCTTGAGGTAAACCCAACCCATTATTTGACCCACAGATTTTCTTTCCTTCAGCACATTGATAAATTGAAGAGTGTTTGAACATGCCTAGCAAAGAAAATCCAGGGCGTCTCCGTACACTACCATCACCCCGTCGTGGAGAGAAAATAAAGGCACAATATTCACCAGGATTATTTTCTCTATGTTCAACCACAAGTCCTCTCACATGATTTTACAAGTCTTCTAATTATTATCTTACGAGTCAGAAAAAAAATGTAAAATGCAAGATAAGGGAACAGGTGCTATGTTGACATCCATGAACTTCACACACCAGTTATTATCAAAAGAGAACAACTTTTGAAAACATCTTTGACAGGAAGGGACGCATACGTGGCGCACATTCCAGTCTCAGCCTGTTCGCCTTGCACTGTACTGGAAGTGAGGTGATTGCTGGTTTTTATAAGAGAACACTGTCCAGGCATATTGGTGCTGCAGCTACCCTGAGATGGAGCACCGTCTGCAGTCGTCCAACATGCCACGTGTCCACGGGACCAGCCAGCCAACATCTGCCTCGAAGACGAGACTGGCACTCTCCTTCACTATAAAATGCAGCTGGGATATTCAACAGCTGCCAAAGAAGAGCTCTTTCCAAAGAAGAGGGGTGGTGTGTTAGGGAGGGAGTTATTGTTCGTGAAAAGGAGGATAGAGTGGATGGGTAAAAATATACTTTGGGTCTTAAAAGGTGAATCTGTCAGCACTCTTGTAAAAGCCTTTAGTAATAGATGTTTAATGATTAAGTTTTCTTATGCAAAAAAAAGTCCCAAATGTTTTTGGAGCATGTGTGACTTCATCTCCATCTTAACCTCTATGACACACATTGTTTGTGATCAGAGAACCAAGGAAAAAAAAAGCTGAAAAAAGTGAGATTAGAGACCATGTGGTGTTTTTGTTGGAGGACAAATGTGCATGCCGACATTCATGTATAGACTGCATGCATGTAGACACAGTTGCATGTGTGTGTCTGGCAGACACACATGCACACCTTGCTCTGCGGCTTGAATTAAAATTGAATTGATTTCTCTTATCTGTCTCTCTCCACACCCTTTCTCTCTCCTCTCCTTGAGCACATCTTTCAGACGCCGGACTCCAGGTGAATTTCAATGTCAGAGACGCGAAGGTAACGCAAGAGCTGCAATCTGTTCATTCTGTCAAGTGTTTGTGTGTGTAGGTGTGCACATGCACTCATGTGTGTACAGTATGTGCAGTGTGATTGGTGGGGGGTAGGCCTATTCATCTGTCTGGTGTGATCGTGGCTCTCTGTAACTGGGCTTAGGCGTGAGTATGCTCTCTGTGATCTCCCAGATAAGAGTCATCCATCTGCTGTGTGTATCTGTCAGGGCCCAGGCAGCTCCTCTTATCACTGCACTCATCCATTTCCCTCAATCATACTCACTCTATTCGCTTTCCTCATCCTTCTCTGCTTTTCCCTCGGCACAGTTCAAATGCAGTGCTTCATCTTGATTAGCTGACAAGCAGACAATCGTGCATACGTGCAGCGTAGCGTTGAAAAGTTGCAGAAAGTGTACGTATGTGACCGACGTGCAGCTTCTGCAAATATGCAGGAGCATAAAAGAAGATGAGCTTTCACAAAAAAGCCTGGTAGTGTTTACACAAGTCATGTGCGTGCGCACACACACGTAGTTGGTATTCGAGGGCCCACCTCAACCACTCAGGTTACCCACTATAGATGAGCCTCCAAACACAGCACAAGCTCTTCGTCTTGTACACTATATAGTAGTATGTGTATAGTAGTAAATGTCCTCCTCAACATCAGTCATGCAAATGAAGAATGTGTCTTATCTTCTCATTCTACAGTCTACGATGAATGAGTCTGAGTAGCAGATTCCAGTGAACTACTTTGTGAAACATGAGAGCATGAAGCCGCATGACAAGATGATTCGTGTACAGTAGCAACACCAGCTCAGCCCAGGGGAGTGTAGTTTACACTGGGGAATCCGTTTAGGCTTTTGCCACTACATACATAACAAAAGCTTCACAGACAACACTCAGACCACAAAGCAGCCCACGGACGGCTTAGTTGTCCCAGCAATCTATACCGAGTTTGTCACGATCAATATTGTAGGAACCAAACCTATTATTAATTCATAGTGATGAAAACATGTTGTGCTTTGAGGTGGGCTGAATAAAGCTGCTTCAAAGACTAGACAAACACGGTGTTTCACATGGGATCATTTCATGGGGTATAATGTGTTTCCATCATCAGTATTAATAGTATAGGCCCATTCTAGACTGCATGCCCTGGGTGCTGCTGGGTGTACAGCAGGACAGGTTTTTGCTAGTGGAATATTTATAGCTGTGCATTAAAAGTGGAATCAAAGGGTTTAAGTGTACCATTGCAACACCGCTGCTGTTCCTTTGTCTGGGCCTGTCCAAAAATGTCTTGCCTGGGGCTACTTGAAGTACTACATTCAAAATATCAGTGATATCACACACTGGTTACCATAAAGATCAGCTGTACATCTGCAGCATTTGTTTGATTCTTCTCTTCAAAGGGAACATGTAGCAGCCAAACGTATCAGACAGGCGACTTAAATGTCACACATGCCTGCGTCATTTGAAGTTCTCGGCTTTCGAGGCAGTTGAGTAACTATTCATCATTTATGTGCATCAGACAGCTTAAATGTAGGCAGAGCAAAGCATTGTCACATATTGTTTTCATACAAAACCTAAATTAACACCTTCTGTCTTACAGAGCACATGATAATATGCTGAACTATACTGCCATCTTGTGGCTCTGGTATGCAGAATTTTTAGTTAACTAGCTCTGAAATTGCAGCACTTCAGTGCTCTATGATCTTATCAGTCCATAAAACCTTGTCCCAAGAATACTGAAACTAAGCTCAGTATTTCCTTACAAATTCCAACTGTGTCTTGTGGGATGGCCTCTGCATTCTGCTTAATGAGGCTTCACAGGTGACATCTTCACCCCTGCTGTGGGGTTGTTGGTGATGTTCCACAATGTCTCAGCGTTTTCTGTTGTCAGCTGCGGCTGTTCTTCTTGGCCATTAAGTTCTTCCATGTTGCTCAGGACATTCCAAATTACTGTACTAGCTATTATTCCCTTTATTCTCAGATTCCACCTCTTGCTTTTAAGATAAATACTGCTCTCTGGTCTTCATGTTGACATACCCTTTTTAACAACAAAAGCAGTTTTCATAGGTAAAACCTAATCTCACAGAACACGGCTGAGTCACGTGTTCCAATACTTACACTTATAATTTTTGAGCTGATACAAACTGTGATATGTTGTTGTCGTATATCTAGATGCAAATACCATCAAAGGAAAGCTGAAATTCTGAACTTCTGTCCTAATTTTTAGTTGTTAAACCCAAATGTCTTCAGTGTTCAACACAAACTAATTGGTTTTGTTCTGATACTTTTGGAGAAAACAATGTATAAATAGACAGCAAGGTGAAACAATTTCCTATTTTATTAGGTCTGAGTCAAAAGGTGGACATTAACCTTTAAGCAAAGAAAACTAACCAAAGCAACAAACAAGTAGGTCTCTTTAAACTACAATGTTCTATAAAACACAGCACACAAAATATAACTTTCTGATCATATTTATGAAAAAACTCCAGATTATTTGATACATTTATCCATGGATTAAACACATGTACTGTCTTATCCAAAAGACAATGCTGAGATATTATTTACAGGTTCATTGCTAAGAAAAGTAAGCAAATATTAGTTTTGTTACAGTGCACCCCGTAATGTTGCTGTGACTTGAACGACATCTACTGACACTGTGCACCGCAAATTATTTCCTCTACACAGTCTGGTAAGCAATGTGGTCATCTTGCCGTACAGTTCATGCTCACAGGCATGCCATGATGTGGATGTGTGTAGAAAAACTATGTAATAAATACCATATTTTTAAAATGAAGTTAACACAAAAATTTCAACATGAAGCCAAATGTTTTTGAAAGAAAACTCAAATTAAGTTATTTAAAGAGAAAAAAAACAAATACAAAGCTCTGCTACTTATTGTAGGAGTGTGTTATAAAAATGTAGGAATCCACAAAAACATTGGTTACACTACGCAATGACTTTAAACATCAGAGATGTCTTACAGATCGTTAACAGAGGTGACGGTTGGTGTCTAAGCAGACTGAACATACAGAGGAGGACGGGAAATCACAGGTAGCATATACTAAAACAATATTTGTTCCTGTTTACTACAGTAGAGTACACGTTTCCTTAAACACAGCCAACAATAACCAGAGAGTGTAAAATGTCTGAGACTCGGTAAGGGTCTTTCAATAAAATTACCAACATGATCATCCCTGAGAACAAATTTTGGTTCAGTACTCAGAGCACCTCAAATGTACTGTGCACCTGAACTGTACTATATCAAATTTAAATTGTGACACACACCCCGTGTCAACTGTTGTGTAATCATCGCTAATAATGCCTCTAAGGGTTTCGGTGTCATCCGTTTTGACAAATTTAAGATGCAAAATTTAATGCCAAGTGGTAGTGGCATTTAAAAAGTAACCTACATGTTTGTAGGCTATTGTATGATGTCCTTCATTCAATTGAAGAACACTACTTGTATAAAGAAAACACATTTTGCAAAATAGTGAATTAGAGTTCATTATAATATAGTACTGAGAGTATAAAATTGAGGGGAAACATGCGGCCTTGGCTTTATTATTACTGTCAAACCTGATTTTAAATCATTCAATGTATTTTAAGTATAAAAATCAATAACTCATATTGTGTGCATAAGAATGACTAACTTCAGGAAGAAGGATTCCATGTTTGCTCTGGTACTGTTTGTCAACCTCACCATCCTCTTCATGCGCCTAGCCTCTGGTCCCTCGATGACTCGCCTTCTTCAGCATACGCCTCCACTTCTTAAGTCTCCTGCTCCTCCTCTTCCCCTTCCTGGTCACTGTCATCAGAGCCTACACAACAGAGGTAAGACAGATATAATTTAAAAGGGGTGGTTGCTGTAATTAAGTTCCTGTTCATATAGTATCAATGCAGTACAACTAAGTTGTAAAATTAAAAACAAACAAAAAAACTGCATAATGAAAAAGTAGAAAATCTAGAAAACTACCGCCCCACAGGTCCCCTAACACCCCATCCCTCCTTTTTTTTGTGAAAGTGGGGAATTAGCAACTCTACTTTTAAGAGTGGTGTCTTACCGTCAATCACAATTTCTCCACCATCCTCCTCCTCCTCTGGGCTCTCATCTGAGGAGGAAATGTTTTCTGTCTATTCAGTTTAGCCTGTATTACTCAGACAGTTTATTTCAGCTACAACACAAGCCACTCAACATGATGCTAACAAGCCCTGTGACTCTCATCACATCTCAGAAACAGCAAAGACTGTGGATTTTATACATACAATAATTTTACCCTTCATTTTCAAAATAATCTAAATAGGATTTTAAAAAAAGCACAATTTTTTTTATATAAAAGCTAATGTCTAAACCTGTTTAATTATGTATATACAGTTTAACTGTGCACTGTAACTGACCTGCTATATGGAGCAGTGAGTTTAACTAGCACTGACCTGCGCTTTGCCCTTTGTCATCGTCATCGTCGTCCTCTTCTTCTTCTTCTTCTTCTTCCTCTTCCTCCTCTTCTTCATCATCCCCTCCCTCCTCTTTACTGTGGCCACGTTCAGCCTCTCCAGTCTCCTCACCAGGTTCATCATCTGAGTCGGAGATTACCACACACTCATCTCCATTACCATTGCCAGGTGCTCTGGCCCCACTGCAGCTACTAGGAAAGACAAAAAAAATGCAAGCACACACAATAAACACACTCAGTGTCTATGTATGCATCCCACCTGGTCTTAGGAGCAAGCAAAAATAAAAATCAGGAAACTGTTAAAGTCTACACATGAACTATAATTTCAAGCCCTAAGGCTGAGAATATTTCAAGAATTTATAGCTTAATAAAAGGTCTCTCCACTGGCTACACATTATGGCTACACATTACGTGGACAGCTGTGAGAGTGAGTTGCTTGTACCTGCCGTTCTCTCTCGGTTCCCAAAGTGGAGTGAGGTAGTATCTCAGGGGATCTCTATACAGGTCGTCCTTAAGTATCTAAAGATCAGATGTTTGGACCACATATTTATTACATGTTCCTGATAATCTGGTACAAAGCTTGAGTATCCAGAAGTGTGTACATATTGTAAAATTGTAATTTGTTAGAAATTCAGACATGGCAAAAATCAACGTGTGCTACAAGTATGATCTCTTCTCAGTATTAAGGTACTGGCATCTGTACCTTTGCTACATCATCTTGTCCTGGATTGCTGTGATCACCGAACCAGTTGAAAAAGCTCTGGTAGACACCGCGTGATGACTTCCTGGGTTCACTGTGGGCCGTCAGGTTCTGACCACGGTGCCACAAAATGGGGTTGGAGAAAGACATGGGTGATCCTAAAAACACAGAATGTATTATTATTAATTTTATACTGATTATCCTGAAAATAAAATCAAACCTAGTAAATCAAACTTAGTTTGTGACCTCAGCAGGACCAGTTCTGTTTGTAACAAATTTACTAACAAAAAAGGAACTGACAATTTTGAAATTCAATAAAATAAAAAAAAACCTGTTATAGTGAAAACCTGTTAAGAAATATTATAAAACCAACTGTTTTTATATGTCAGACATGTTCAATGTTGAGGTTGTTTTTAATACAATCATTTGAAGCAATGTATGGAATTACAGTACACTGAAATGTTCTCTCATCCCACATTCACAAAGAGAATTCAACAACAACAACAACAACAACTACAATGTCCTCTTTTGGCTATTTTACTATACAGCTACAGTGAAGATTGTGAGTGTGATATATTTTTTCAGTTTCATGGCAATTTAAAAGTGACACACATCCACAGGAACTCTGTCAAAGAACTGAGCAGTCATTAGGACAATACAATTATGAATTCTCTTCATCTTAATGTGCTTAGTGCTTTTACCTCCCATCCCAAGGTGCAGTTCCTTCATGATGATGTTGTTCTGGAAATAGGGGTTCCGTCTGAAGTGGAACCGGATCCTGTAGCCCAGTTTGTTGTTCTTGAAAGACTCGATCTGACAAAATCACAAGGAAAAGTCTGAATTTTGCAAACGTATACAACAGCCAGACTTTGTAAAAAAAACAAACAAACAAAAAAAAACACACGAGACCAACACTTCTTACCTCAAGATCAGTCATGTAGCTAAGAGCATCTTCATCAGTCTCATCAATGTGAGCTGAGAGATGAGGATGATTCAACAACTGGCACATCAAGGTTAAAGACAACAACTTATATTCATTTTAAATACAAATCAGAAACAAACAAGTTTTTAAAATTAATTTGAAGGATACAGCTGTCACCCAGAAACCAGGGATGGTTTTTGTAATGGAGCTGCGCTGCTCTAGATGTGGTTGTCGCTGACGACTAATCTTCAGGTCCAGTCGCTGGTGAAGCCGGGCACTTTTCTTCTCAAGTGCTTCAAGTTTCATCTGTACCTGTGCCAGGAGAGCCACTGACTGTCTCATCTCAGGGGCCATCTTAACTGATACAATGGCACACTCTCCATCATCATTGTCCTCATTGTCTGATGGGAAAGACGAGCTTGGTGTGGATGAAGATCCAGACATGGATTCATCACCTTCATCTGCTTCTGGCACATCATCTGCATCTTCTCTGTCAGTACTATGCACAGATGTGGAGCTATCTGCTGCAGCTGCCTGTGTTTTGGTGCCCGCTTTTGAGGACTGGTGGCCCCCACGTTGTTTGATTTTGCTCCCCTGTTTCGCCTGTTTTGCCTTTTCAGATGAGCATGGAGTCTCTTGACTGTCTTCCCCGTCTCCACCTGTGAGACTGGCAAGTGCTTCAGCAGCTGCTATGGCTGCGGAATCTGACTGGTCCAGAGGAGTTTGGGAACACTTCTCTGTTTCTGCTGTCTTCTCTTCTGCTTTCTTTAAGTCAGTAGACCCTGGTGTGTCTGAGGACTGTGGTTTTTCGGTGTTGCTGGCATTGTGACTGTCTGCAGTGGAGTTGTTGACAGGCAGTGTACGTCTTCCATCTCTGTCCTGGTCTGTTTGTATAGCGGCTGTTTCTTCCACGCTACCTTTTGCCTGGCCTTCGCCTCCAGCTGCTTCTTCATTTTCGGTTTTATTATTTTGGCAACTTTCCACCAGAACACCAGTTTCACTTAATGCATCACTTACTTTTGCGGACTTGCGGGGAATCTTGCAGCCTTCATCCTGGTCGAGTGATGGACTCCGTTTCCTCGATGCAGAGTCAGCGGACTGTTTGCAGTCCGTCAGTTGACTCATGCTAGCTAACGTTAGCTAGCCAAACAGCTAACACGCCAAGTAGCACACAAGCTTAACCAAAACTAACGTCAATGCAATCGTTTGCTCCAACGAACCAGCAACGGTTAAAGCCGTGATGTTGATATTTAGATGTAAATGTAACCTACATTCTCAATAAATCTCCGACAGGAAGCAGCTCTCGTCGTTATTTATCCGCGGCCTTACGCAACGTAAATTAGCAGGCTATTGCTAACGTTAGTTAGCATGCGTTACCCAATTCGTGTATCCTCGCATTGGTGGCCGCACCACATTTTTACCAATAATAGTCCAACAAGAAAAACTGAATCCAATAATAAGACCTGCACCTTCTGTTCCACCTTCAGCCACAATGTGCGTTGTTTACACTAGTTTATATTTGCAATAAATGTTAGCTTACTATCCGTGTACCGACGTGACAGAAAAACAATCCTCTGATTGGCTGCGGCGCGCCGCGCTAAAACCTCTCCGCCAATCACGTACAAGGGTGTGTTTACACGGTAATCTATCTGTAGCAGCGGTTTAACTGCGCAGCAGCAAGTGCAGCACAAAATGATAACACCAGTGCATGTGAATACCCTTTATAAAGGGAGTGAGTGTTAGTTACATGGTTTTAAAACTGTGCATCATTTCATTTGAATATCTTAATGGTGAACAGGTGATATTCATGTTCGTGACCTCAACCAGCACTTGGTTTTTATGTGCATTCAGTGGCAGCTGTGGACCCGAGCGGTGCTTTTCTGGCTGATGGTTAAGTAACAACGAATGCGTGTATTGCCAGGAAAGATTTGAAAGCGCACTGGTCTATAAATAGTCAACCCTCCATCTCCCATGAGCTTGTGCAACTCGTTTCCCCTCCTCAGTCGAATTTACTGTCACAAAATGAAAAACCCTTATTTTTAGCCATGCGTTGTGTTTTCACGTTGCAACACAATTCAATTCATTTTTTAATATAGCACCAATGCACAACAAGTCATTTTAAGGACTTCTTGCAGTCTCATGCTGATGAAATATGCATCCGCTGATGTTTGCAGTGGTATTAACAGGCTATGTAGTTGTACATCGGATAAAAATCTGTTATCTTACTAATATTGGTACTTAGGCGATATGATATTACTTTAAAATTCAGCAGGAACCAAACGTAACAAGGGGGAGTCGTTGGATTATACCAATGTAAAAGACAAAATTTGGGGCATGGAGATCCCTGTAGGTCAGAGCTAAAATTAGAGACAGCTCCTTCCGCCACAGCAGCCAATTTGCAATGCATAAACTCGTGTAAACCAGGAGACACACTATCACACGCTGGCAAGAAAGACAAGTTTTCCATGGGTGACATTTAATGACACGTTGAGTAAAGGGTCGGTGCGTAAATTAGGGACAGCGCTGGATGGATCATTGGTCACTGCTGCGCAAACCACGCGTATTAGGTTTTGTTGTCATTTGGAGACGCCATATGTAGCCTGTTCAGCACACCGCTTTCTAGAGTGAGTACGCTTCTGCAGACATGTCTTTTCTAACCATACCAAGTCAGGAGGGTTATTTTACCCCAGTTAAAGCGGGCAAGTCAGCGGAGGAGAGAGAGGGGAGCGGTACCATGGATGACGAGGATAATAATAATAGTAATAATGATGAAGATGAAGACGAAGACACCGAGGACGTCCGCTTAATTCCAAGATGCTCCCCGGTCCCCAGAAAGCGAGGCGCATCCATCCACGATGAGACTGCTGAGTATCTGCGGATCCATTTGGCGCTGTCTGCCGGAAAGAGAGTGTCATTTGCCGATATAACAGGTGGGGATCTGGTGGATGTTAAGGAATTTGTTCCCTTTGATTCGGACGAGGAAGAGGACAATGAAAGGTGGCAAGAAGAGGAGGCAAAGTACCGAAAGCCCGAGCGAAACCCGACCTATCAGGTGCACCCAGAGTTTAACCCAGCAGCAGGCAGTGCTCTGCTGCAAGCTGTGCACACTAACAAATTGGAGCTTGAGCAGTTGTCTCCTGTAGAAAATGAGCCACTTGCCTTTTGTGGGATAGTACGAGTCCTCAACGTTTCCTTCAACAAGGCGGTTTATATAAGAGCGACCATGGACAACTGGGCGACTCACTTCGATCACCCTGCAGAGTATGTCCAGGGATCTCATGATGGGGACACTGATCAGTTCAGCTTCAAGCTGTCTTTTGCACCACCTTATGTCACACATGGCTCTCGCATAGAGTTTGTGATTCGCTATGAAACCTCTCATGGTGATTTTTGGGCAAATAACTCCTCCATGAATTATGTAGTAACGCTGCTGCTCTCATATGCAGATAATTTAGCTCAAACATGCACCGACCTACAACCAACAAGAAGTATCCTCAGACCTCCAAAGGCCTACAGGTAAATTTCCACTCAGGTGTGTGGCTGTTTATCAAACACAGATCTAGTGTTACAGGTTTAACAGGATATTAATATTTATGATATGCATTAATGCAAAGCCTGCTTGAGATTCCTTTGACTCCTGACCTTCACAGATTGAGGTCACTGGACTTATTATTTAAACCTCTTTTTAATTAAATTATTGAATTATTATTATTGATATTATTATTATTATTATTATTATTATTATTGGGATATTGAGCTTTTTTTAAATAAACCTTCACATAGCAGATTATAAAATAGCCTAATTTCATCATATACTGACGATCAGCCATATAAATGTAATAAGTAAACAAAGTCACATATCAGGGAAAAGGCAGTGGGTTTGTGCAACAGCTGCAGAGCTTCAGTTGCTTGCTAGTTCCCCGTGAGATTTTGAAATGAAAGCTGTAGTCATAGTTCTGCCTTTAGCATAATAAGAGCTCAAGGCTGAAGTTCAACAGGATGTTAATAAGAACAGTTACACAGCTGCATGGTGCAACCTATTAAAGTGTTCAAGACTGGTTCAAGACTGTTTGCGACCGATGGCGTTCATTAAAACTTTCAGCGTCTGCAATGAGAGATTGAGCCTTGGAGAGAGCACACACCACCCTCAAAATGCCAATCATTCAGTGGTGTGTGAGGAGGACGATCAAAATAGGCAAAGGGCAGGTGTCGTTTTCCGCACTGGCGATTCCCTGCACTACACTTTACCTCTGACCTTTTCTAACAGAGTCACGGGGGAGCAGAGGTATTTTATTGGATTAGATTTGCTTCTATTCTGTCGTCACTCCTTTAAAGTCAACTAATTCCCCGATTTATTATTAGAGCAACATAAAAGTGTGTGATGACTGTCACATTGCACAGAGACAGAATGCAGCAGGGAAGGTCTCCCACCTTCCATACTTATAAAAACAAAAGAAGCTATAAATTATTGTAGTTGTTATGTAGGTGTTTGGAAGTAGGAAGAACCAAATGGGCTGTAAGGGATGGATGAGTCACTGATTGAATAGGAGGAGTTTGGGGAGCAGAAACTGTATCACCACCCTCGGCACAGTAATTATTATACATTCATTAGGTGCTTTGAAGTTAACTGATAATTGGATTTTAAGCCATCAACAAGACAACCAGTGGGAGGAAAGGTTATGATGAGATGAAACAGACAGTCCAGACACCACAATGTAATACTTACCGTATGCTGAAGGATTACACACGCTTCATATCTGCTCTGAAGCGAGCCTAAAGCTGATTTAGTCTATATTTAAAAATGTATCTGCCGCAGGTAAACCTAGATATGTCACATTAACACACTGAACATGAATAATAAGACGAGAATAGAAACAGTGCTGTTGTTTTATTTCGGTGTTATCTGCCCTGTCAAATAATTAGGATGATGGAGTGTTTTGCCTCTGAATGAATCTTTTATAGATCAGCTCTCTCAGTCTGCATACTTTGTGAGTATTTTCATAAATCTAAGCTTCAAATGTCTACTGAAAAAACTGTATGAAATTATTCAAGTTATTCAGGTCACCTGCTGAACTGCAAAATTAGCCCCAGTCTCAGGTTATGTGCACATGGGAGCAAGTTTTCTCTGCTTTTATCCTTCCTTTGTCTCTGATCAGTCTCCATCTGCCTGCTGCTGAGATGCACCCCAAAGCGTGATGCAACCCCCACCATGCTTCACTTTAGTGCTAATATTAAGTAGGTGATGAGCTGTGCCTGGTGTCCATGGGACATAGTGCTTGGAGTTCTGCCCAAAGAGTTAAAGATTGTGTCATCAGAGCAGAGAGTCTTTCTCTCAACTCCAAGAAAGCTGTCATATGCCCTTTACTCCAGAGCGGCTTCCATCTATGTAGAGACGAGAGTGCTCCTGAGATGGTTGGCCTCATGTTGGGTTCTTTTTCTGTGGAGGACTTCTGAAGTATCTTTGGTCGTATATGAAAAGGTGACAGGTTCACCTGAGCACATTTAGGAAAGGCACAGCAAATGGTGTGATACTTAATGAAGTATGCAAAACATGAAGGAATTTAAATTAAAGGGATTTAGAGTGAGTATATTGCACAGATGCTTGTCAGGTCTCTATCACATTTTAAGCCTGATCTGATATAAACCTGGAACTGCAGTAAGCACAGGGCAAATGAACAACTTGATTGGTTGCTCTATTTGTGTGGCTAGTGTCACATGCGCAACACTCGTCTTGACCTTTATTTAATTTGGCATTCTTTGCTGGACTCTTGGCAATGTTGCAATCCCTCCTTTCAACAAAAGATTTTGAAGATAATTTTTAAAATGATCAATGTCTATATTTGATCAAACAGTCATAAAAACACATACAATGGGTGGACATGAATGATAAATTGTTGGACATATGCAAAGAAAATATTTAACTAAATAAGCCCAGTGTGTTAATTGGTAATTACTGTCACCACACTCACTTTGTTCACTGTGGAATGAGAAGATGACTTGGATGGCTTATACTGTGACTGCACTTTACAGTGACCTTGAACCTCAGTCAACAAAATCTCTCTCAGTGAATTCCCAGTTCACCCAACAATCTAATGAGAAAGGTCAGTGGTGATGACTTAGGCTTCAAAGGGCTCTGCTCAGCCAGTGCAGCAGTTCAGAAATAGAATTTCACAAAGTATAAAAGACAGTGTTTCTCTAAAATGGCTGATTCAGCCAATTGACAGCTGAACTGCATCAGCAAATAATAAGGCTAATTATCTAAAGCAGGTGTTGCTAATGGTGTATGGCCATGTTTTTCTGTTGCTTTAAATTCACGTACATAAAAAGTGTAAAATTATAGAAACATTTGGTTTCACAGAGTGCTTTTAAATGGTTTTGTTGCTTATCTTTATGTTGTCTTGTAACCCATGTGTCTCTGTTTTATTTCAGTACAAATGATGATTTAGACTCAGAGGATGAGCAGGAAAAGGAAGAAGGTACAGTATGGATGCTGCTATGGACTAACGGGTTCACTGTCTGACAAAAAGACGATGCAACATAACTAAGAATTATACTTGGCTTAGGATGTAGATCCATTTATTTATATGGATACTGCAGCGATTACAGTAAATGTTGCACTTCCATAAAGTTTGAGGGAAATATTTAAAAGTGGTTAAAACTGTTGCAGCAGTGGTGGAGACATCTGCTTCCCTCCAGAGCCACAGACAACATTATACAACATTTTCACTGGAAAGATAATGTTTCTGAACTCAATGAAACTCAATTTCATATGTGAAATGGGTGCTGTGCCTCCTTAACTGTTTATTTACTACCATAGTTAAAACACAGTAACTGTTTTTTCTCTATTTACTGTAAACTACTCAGGGTCTCAGAGCACATTTATCTGTTTTAAACCAGCAGACAAAGAAGGACCCTCCAATCCTGAACTTGTCAGACCCACAGCTGTCTGCCCAGAGATTGATGTAGAGGTAAGGGTAAAAGAAATGGCATTAAAAAAAGGGGCTGCTTTTAATGGAATAAATAATAAACCACAATGGGTTCCTCATTATAAATCTTCTATAACGTGCAAAAGTTAAAATAGTCCATCGCGTTCATAATGTGCTGTTGTAACTGGTTGGGTTATTTGCCAATAGAAGAAACGCATTCCTTAATTTATTTGTTGGACTATTGGACTATGTTCAAATCATTTCAGTATGCATGGAGTTGTTGACACATTCCTTTTTAACAGATAAGCAGGCCAAAGTGCTTTATCCCTGTATGTGAGTTGTCTAATAAAACATAACAGTCATTTTTTTCAATTATTAAAGCTTATCATCACTGGCTTGGTTGTTTATATTGTTCACAGCTCATTGAAGCTTCAGCAACCACTTAGGTAATGTTTCGCTTCTCATTGCTGTAGCACGAGCACCGTACACTATTTCACTTGTCGGCTTCTCATTGTATTCATATTATGATGCATGCTCTTCGTGTTGTTGCACCTTTTGATGTTGTCCCCACTGAATTTGAATTGATGTCTTTTCCATATTCAAGTGATTCAGAACACTAATATCTCTTCATACCATTTATAATCATGTATGTTTACATTATTTGTGATTAATGCACTGAAGTCCGCTATTATTGTGCTGTTGTCAATGTATTAATGTTTTGTACTGAAATATTACTGACTTTAGTTTTGCAATTACACTGTACATAGTTTGCTTTTAAAGGAGCAGTGGGAAGTACCGCTATGTGCTATTTGCTGAGTTAGATATTTCTCTCATGTATGCTTGTTAAATACAGTATGAAACGAAAACAGCATTACGAGTGCAAAGATATTCGCGTATACATTTTTGAGCGATGAACCCAATTTTAACAATATCTGCTTGACTAGTAAGTTTTGCAGTTTTCCTAATTATTGGGATTTGATAATAACTAGTACCTGAAGGGCTACGCAGGGCGTGTTAGAGCGTGGCTGATGGGAGAGATTAGAGGAGCAGGGAGAGGGAGGACTGGGTGGAGCGGAGTCGATTGATCTCAGGTCTAATACTAGCTCTAGGTTACGTTGCATATTGTAGCATTAACATATTAAGGCACAAACATGAGCATGCTATCAATTTCTTATTTAACATTGCTCCCATATATGAGCTAATTTTCACAGTAAAGCTAAACACAGTGTGGGCATCAGTCTGTTGTTTTTTCCTTACAATAAAATGGTGCAAGAGAAAAATGTTCAGCTGCGTAAAAGTAGAATCACCAAGGGGCTTGCATCAGCATTCTGGCAAGCAAAAGTTGACTCTGGAATAGTTCCATACATAAAATATATCAGACTGGGAGACATTTGTATTTTAGAAGCACGAAGAAGTAAGTGTGTGAATAACCTAGTGCCAGTAAAAAAACATTATGATATCCCACCTCTTAACAGAATAACATAATAACATGATCTGGTATTCATGTTACATCTGTTAGGCATGTACTCATCCAGCTCATCTGTATGTTGGTTTTATCACTATTCACATGCATGTGGTGGAGCAATTAAAGGTGAACCAGTCAACTACTGTCTGAACGTCAGCTCCCTTCAGCTGTCAGACTTTTCCATTCTGTATTTTTTTTTTTTTTTTTATGATTCCAGGACACAGTGGGATACATCTGGACATGATATATTAATATATGAATTTAAAGTCTCAACATATTAATCTACAGATTCACAGTTCTGCACGCTGTCCTCTGTGATTTGTGTTCTATGAGTATTGCTGTTGTTCTTCTGGGTGCTGTTTTGGTTTGTATCTATCATTTTGTTTTATATTGCTATGATTTTCACCTTGGAATTTGTCATGACAGCTTCAAAGCTGTTTTTGTTTTGTTTTTTTTGGAATGAAATCAAAGTAAAAATATTTTGTTAGGGATGATATTAGTTCCAGCACTTGGTGTACAAAGAAAAAACAATATGTGAAGATATGTACACTGGTTAAACTTAAGGATACAATGATTATGATTTTTTTTATGTCTATTACTGTATAGAGCCCAGTTAAAGGAAGGCATCTTTGATTATCTCTTTTTTATGTTGTATTCGAGACAGGATGTCAGGATGTTGGGATGTATGTTTATGAATTGTTTTGAAAAAAGATATCTGTCAGTGCATTCATACTGGTCCTGTTTCGTTATAGTTACGATGTTAGCATGAGATCCATGTCACCGAAAAGCATTAGCGTGCAGTAAAATGCTTTTCTTCTTTCTGTGTGTAATGTTAATGCAGAAAACAAATTGTTTTCATTTGCCTTCATATTCTCCAAGCTGTCACTGTTTTCTTGCTGTTTTACTTTAACAGATTGCTGTTCAGCGATCTGGTCCCTCTGCCCCACCCAAGCAAGAGCTTCCATCTTCTGATGGCACACTGTCCGCTGACGCTGTATCCCCAGGTGAACATATCCCTTGTACGTCTTCCGAAACCACACTTCAGTTTAATTCATCCTTTGTACTCTGTGCCAGTGAATCAGTCCAGCTAAATAAGTCACAGCCTTTACCCAGACTCCACTGTGAATTAGGCAACCGAACGTCAGAGCAGCCCTTAGACACTAGTCCCTCATCACTGCTGCCTTCCCTGCAAAAAGAGTCAAGGCTGAGATCAGAGAGCTCCCACGCTGGTGAAGAGGAAATCCCTTCTTCAGAGGATTCGTGCATGCATCTTCCCACCACAGAGATGAATCTGTGGCCAACTGGAGGGGACGGATCGACTGAAAACACAGCCGGTCGTCCTTGGCTTGAACTACCAGCTGAGCGCGTCTCACCTCCCAATGTGACTGAGAGCTTTGAGCCAGAGGTTGCAGTGGGATTGAGTGAACTCCTATCAGAAGGTTCCACCAGGTCTGCAGCACATCAAGAAGGAAGTACACCTGCACTCGTGTCTCCTGTGGCAGAGAATAAGGCATCTGTGGGAGCAGAAGGTGAAGCTCCATCATCACCTGAACTCACAGAGAACACCTCACTGAGTACAGGTGTCACTGAGGTGAGCCAGCACCTCTCTCTTCAGTCGGTCTCAGCCAGGGAAGAGACAGAAAATGCTCTTCAGATTTCCCCTGATGTATTATTAGAGAATCTACCAAACACATTGTCAGAGGCTTCAGAGCCCCAACCTGAGCATGATTTAAACAGGAGTCTGATCCAGCCATCCATCATCTTTCTGACTGGAGCTGTCTCACTCTCGATCATGATACAGGAACCGAGTACCCTTTTCTTCATTGGACTACTTCTGGTCTTGAACCGTTTGTGATTACGCAAAAGTTCATTTGTGATCTGTTCTCAAGTAAAGTGCCTTGTCATGATTCCAAACCAAAGCCATCAAGTTTAAATAAAAAAATAAAGCACAAGTCTACTGTTTAAGTTGTGAATCAGTGTGTGAGTTTTTAGATGAATATGCATTCTTGTCCTATGAAGATCATATTAGACACAACGTATTACAAAATCCATTAAGGAAAACTAACGATAAATTATATTGAAATTATATTTTCATGTATTATGTGACACACAGTATAGTCGTAATAGAGGAGTAATCAATCATTACCTGATTTTTATGTCATTGTGATCGCAGTATAGTATCAGCCATGTTCTTTTAAGTGGAAGTTTTTTTTTGTCACGTGTTGTTATTCTTTCTTATTGTTTCAGTCAGTTCTATAATGCACTTTGCTTTATTGATTGTTACTGATATTTAAGTACAGTCATGAATATAACTTTTCACGTTATTGTCTTTTATGAAAGACAAAAACACAACCACACAGTGACAATAATAACAAAAATACTTACATAGAATTGCCTTTTTTTTTTTTACTAAATGCAAAAAAATGAATTTTGCCTTAATTAAAAAAATCTGATGCTGGACAAGTGGAAAACTATCCAGTATGACATTTATCCTTACAGAACACCAGCCTCCTTGCTATTGCACATTTCATTTGAAAAGTAGTTCTGTAGCTAGTTGTTGTTGTATAACACATTTTATAGCACTATTCTGACAGCCAAACTGACAGACTGAAGCACTAAATTACATGTTTGAAGTGATCAAAGCTTTTGCAGTGTATTGCCATTAAATATGGTCTTATACCCTGTACCCCATGTGTCTTTATTTATTTATTTTTCAACCACTCTGCAAAAGAAATATGTGCACGACAGATTGATGCACGTTAATGACACTGCAGTGCAGCGCAGGCAATTTTGGAGAGACTGACACATCACTAAAATAACATCAGAGCCTTTAGCGCCTCCAGCTCTGGAGCATGTTCAGCTTTGCTTTAAGCAGAAATACAAGACGGTAATGTGAGGCAGACAGAAGCCAAAGGTCAGACATTGCACAGAAGTCACGGTGTTATAGTACGGTGCACAGCGCAGTGCACACCAGCCATTGTAAGCTGGGGATCAGTGTCTGGAAAAAAAGAGACAATTCTCTGGAAACCTCTGCAGATGCTACATGATGATATGTCACACGCTATTTCTGATTATAGTTGAGATAGTTGAGGCTGATATAACATATTCATGTTTTACCCATCTGAACCTTTAAATGCCAGATAATCTCCTTCCTCTTTCCCTGTAGAATCAACCAGCTGAATCTTGCCTTAACTTTATTAATTCATTCACTTGACTGTCTCTGTCAGGCCTCAGATGTCAGGTACGTATTTAATTATATGTGGATTTTGGGCTAGAAACAAAGTGATTAAACAGAGCGTATGTGCCGTTCATAGATTGGTGGAAGGAAAAGGGTGGGGGTGAATAATTTGTGTGATGGTCACATAGCTGGAGTGTTGAATGTATTAAATTTTTAAGCAGACTTACAACTGACCCAAGGAGGATAATCAGTGTGAAGTCTTACAACAGAGGCTCACTTTGAAATAATTAATGCCTTTTTTAAGCAATAATCTACACAGCTGAAAGCTGTGTTAAGCAGTGATTTCATAAGAGGCTCTTTGAGTGTTGTGACATATACCAGCCTGCAGTTAACTGGGTTATCTTCTTACTATTTCTTTCTTTCTTATCCAGTGTGCCATCACTCTGAAGGGCAGGTGACTCTTTTGACTCATGGAGCTTTTTCATCATAAGAAACTGTACACTGAGGATTAATTTCCTATACCTACATTACATCTTTGGCAGCAAAATCCCTAAAGACAAGGCCATTTTTAAAATATTTTTCTGTTATACCACTCATCTAACATGTAATTGTTCTCAAGAAGAATTAGCTCACAGCTGTCATTTAGCCAAAATGTGATGGTTTATTACGTTTTCCAGTTTTAACCATAAACAAACATCTACTTTAAAACCAAAACTAAATGTAATCCTATTGCTTGTCATATTTTCTGTGACATAACTCATAGAGCATATTAACTACTTAGATTATTATGGTAATGATATTATTGCAAGGCTTAGGAATTTTTTTGTAGTGTATTAATAGATACATAACAATTAAGTATGTTTATGTCCTAAGGATCTATAATGTTAACCATGTGATTACAATATTGTAGCTTCAAGCTCCATTGTGAACCATCTTAGTTTAGCTTGTTAGCATGCTAACATTTGCATCATATAAAAATACAGCCAATATTTATGGGAATTCGTCATAATTGAATTTTGATTGGGTGGTGACATTAGGCATTTAAGTGTCATGGGATCAGGAAAGCTATCACATGAATGTGTGCACCATGGAAATCAATACACAACATGGTGAAACGTTTCAGTCTGGTAGTCACGCATCATACAATGATTAAGTGGTAGATTAATTACTACAAACAATACTAAATAAATATGACTCAAAATAATAAAGACAACATAAATCATAAATAACAGTGCAGTTGCTAATCACAACCATGCATATGGAAAGATGCTGCAGTGTTACCATATCATACAAATCACATGTATAAACAGGAAAACTGAAAATCAAACCTCTGTGTGGGTTGTATGTGGTAAGAAGTGGACTGATGATTTTACATAAGGACAAGTGAGGTTTATTGTTTTATAATATTCTCATAAAACCATGAGGCCCGGCATTTCTCCCAGAGGACCCAGAAACTCTTGCTGCGGCCCTGACAGGCCTGTCTGTGTCATTCTGGGTCCAGCCAGCCCAGGCTGTCACCAGGGGCAGGAGACCAATGAAACTCACAGTTTGTTGACAGCTGGAGCTCCTCAATCCATACTGGAGAAAACAGTCGCGTCATACATGATGCTAGAGAGACTGTTAGAATAAAACATCACTTTCAAGTTATGGCTGACAGTGCTGCACAGGTCTCTTTCTCTCCCTCTCTCCCTCTCTCTCCCTCTCTCTCTCCCTCTCTCTCTCTTCTGCCCGAATAAAACCGACGGCTTCCGCGAATG
>OMLM01009389.1:125425-149919 GCA_900302695.1 Helostoma temminkii
GGATGAAAGGTAGGTTATCATCAATCTCTCTCTCCCTCTCTCTCTCTCTCTCTCTCTCTCACACACACACACACACACACACACACACACACACACACAGCTGAGATGATTTTGACACCTGTTCATCTGTTTTTTTACTCAAGCCCGTGTTTCAGGCCAAGCTGACATGACATCCATCTAATTAGGTGAACTGATATTTGTCAAGGTGGCAGAGGGCTGTTGTGTTTGGACGAAAATGAGCATCACAGTTACAGCAAATCACACTCATGGCCTACATAGACAAGGCCCACCCAGACAAGCACAGCTAATGTTTTATTATCACCTTATTATGGCTGCTTTTTAGCAGAGGCTGCATCTCAAATTTTTGGTTTTATGAGCTAATTTTAATGTTTTTGTCTTTAATCGAGGCTTATTCTGGGTTCCCTGCTTCTACACCGAGACCTGACTGCAATAATCACAGTGATAATTTTCTTCTCCTGTGGAGTAAAATTCCACACTTCCCACATAGGCCTACAATGAAAACCAAATGGCTGCCTGCTCTGCTGCCACTATGTTCTCATATTTGTTATGTGCTGTGAATGCTACAGATTACACCTTCTGCTCTTTAACTGACTGTCACACACATGAACAGAGCAGCAGAGAGAAAGCAGAAAATGTTCTTTGCTCATTTACAACATCTCTGTTTGTTGGACATGCCTACTGTTGGTTGTACTGTGTCTGCTCCATCCCCCTGTACACCCCCATGCATTCACTCAAACACCCACACTTGCACAAAGTATGTGAGCTGTTGTATCTTAGCAACGGGCAAGGTAATTACTGAGAGAGCCAAGGAGCTGGCATGCTGTAGAGCTGCTGATCTGATCCCAGCCTTACAGAAACAGGAAGGCAGAGATTTCCACCGTGTTGCCCAACACAGCACTTCTGCATTCACGCTGTTAAATAGAAGTTTTGTTTCAGTTTAGTGGGCTGTCTTAGACCTAACGACCAAATCAGACATCTTTTTCTTCATGCTCCAAAATGTGTGTCTGTTCACAGGTGGCAAGCTTGTGGACAAAGAGGAAAGATGAGTCTGTCATGTAGAAAAGTTCCTTACGGACTCGCCTTGTAAAGACGAGAGAGCCGTGGGAGACCACGGCTGTAGAAGGATCAGCAGTGTTGATAAAGGGCCAAACCAGGCAGGCTCTTGTGGAAGGTTACAGAATGGCGAACCAGAGCTTTGCCATCGATGGCCCTGGCAGTTTGCTGGCTGTGCTGGCGTCACAGAGTGGAATGGCAAGAGGCAGCAGCAGTATCAGCAGCAGCAGTGACGGCAGCAGCAACAGCGGAGGAGTCTCTGCCACAGATGTGTCTGCCTACTTTAAGCTGGTCTTCTTGGGTTTGATCATCTGTGTCAGCCTCGTAGGCAACCTCTTGGTCTCCCTGCTGGTCTTACGAGACAGGACACTTCACAAGGCACCATACTTCTTTCTCCTGGACCTGTGCCTGGCCGATGCAGTTCGATCTGCTGCCTGCTTCCCCTTTGTGCTGGTTTCTGTCCACAACAGCTCGGCCTGGACTTACAGTGCCTTGAGTTGTAAAGTTGTGGCTTTCATGGCTGTGCTATTTTGTTTTCACGCTGCCTTCATGCTGTTTTGTGTTGCTGTCACCCGCTACCTTGCCATCGCCCACCACCGATTCTATGCCAAACGCATGACCATATGGACTTGTGCTGCCATCATTTGCATGGTGTGGACTTTGGCTGTCGCCATGGCGTTCCCACCTGTCTTTGATGTGGGGACATACAAGTTCATCCGTGATGAGGATCAGTGCATTTTTGAACACCGCTACCTGAAGACCAACGACACTCTGGGCTTCATGCTGATGCTGGCTGTGGTGGTATTGGCCACCCACGGTTTCTACGCCAAGCTGCTGCTGTTTGAGTACAGGCACCGCAAGATGAAACCTGTCCAGCTAGTGCCAGCTATCAGCCAGAACTGGACCTTCCACGGTCCCGGGGCCACTGGTCAAGCTGCAGCTAACTGGATTGCAGGGTTCGGTCGTGGTCCCATGCCACCCACTCTGTTGGGCATCAGGCAAAATTTACACAATCAACACCGGCGGCTGCTCGGGATGGAGGAGGTGAGGTCAGAGAGGAGGCTAGGCAGGATGTTCTACACCATCACTCTGCTTTTTCTGGTCCTCTGGGCTCCCTACATCGTGGCCTGCTTCTGGAGGGTGTTCGTCAAGTCCTGCACCATCCCCCACAGGTACCTCTCTATTACAGTGTGGATGAGCTTTGCACAAGCTGGAGTCAACCCCATCTTCTGCCTCCTGCTCAATGAGGACCTGCGGAAAGTGCTGAGAGCTCACCTGCCCACCTACTGGAGGACTAAACAACACCTGCCCCAGGATGAGGCCTACTGCATTATGTGATAAGTGAATGTTTTAGGTTGTAAAGGGAAATATGGAGAGTAGAAGTCTCGTAATGCACCTTGGTTAAGAGTCAGTGTCTGTGTTGTTGATTTGCACAGCAAAATCACATTTTTGCCAACAAATGCAGACATGGTGCCATGTTATGGAGAATGTTAATATTTGAATAAATGTGTCAGTTGTAAAAGTTTGAACGGGCCAACAGAAAAACCCCTCGTTACATTTTGACGGTTTGTAGTTCTGATGATGTACAGTATGATTAATAAGTAGGAAAGATCACAACAACCACCACTCTTATAAAGCGTGACATTTGCCATTTTAAAATAATGTTGCCTTATTTCAGAGGGACACACCCCAGAGCTTTCAACTGAGAATTAGTTTCTGTGTCAAACAAGGCACAAGACAGACACACAGAGGTTTGAAATCCTTGAAGAAACGTTCTGTGGACTGAGAATAGAAAGTGTTGATGAGAGCGTTACTAACTCTGAAACACATTGTGGAACTCAAAGGGTGTGAATGGGTTGACAAACCACCCTGGACGCCTTTTCTTGTTATTCAAAGAAGACTGTAGAATATTGAATGGACCCAATAACCTTGGATATATCTGAATAGCTGTTGTGAACCCAAGAAGCCCCTAACATGCTTGATTTTTTGGACTTGATTTAGGGCGTGTCAGGTTTCTTTGTATCATAAAAAAAAATTGCCTGTTTTCCTTTATTTGTAAACAATACATGTTAAACAGATGACACTATTTTGAAATATGACTTGATTTCATATTGTATAGACTGTACGGGAATGTATATTCCTGCTTGTGTCTTTTTATATAGCATTTTTTGTGTGTATGTGTGTGTGAGAAAGGAAGAGCTAGAAAGAGAAGGGAGGAGGGAGAGAGAGAGAGAGAGAGAGAAATAATGATGATAGAGTAGGTTCCAGTAATATTCAGAGTCAATATGAAAGCAGTTTCATCTTGTGGTTTCAAAATCATACTAAACTGAACAGTCATCTTATGGAAACGTATCCTTTAAATGGATTTCCGTGACTGAATATGTTAGTCTGCTTTTAAATGGTAATGAAATACAGATGGATTATGAATAATGGGACAGAATAATTAGAAAACAACACAGCTCATAGGATGTAATGGCTAAAAATGTAAATTTCCATGTTTTCAAAATAAGTCATTAGCAAATGAGCATTTATTTGCAAAAGATGATCTTGAGAATGTTTTTAAAGTGCTGTTGTGCTCTTATGAGAATATATTTTAAAAAAAAGGAAGAAATGAAATGGCACTTAATGTGAAGGAAATTTGAATGTTACCAGGCCCTCTTACAGTATATTTCCCCTCAACATAAATGTCAGCATTTAAGTGTCGGGATCACAGTAAGTTCAAATTCAAACCATCTTCAGTCTTGATATGACCCCAGAGATGTTTGATGTATGGAAACTGACTTAGACCACATTAAGCTGTCTCTCCAAATTAAGATTCATGTAATGCAAATGTCTGACCTCCAGTATGTTAGGCATAGATATCTTTGTGCAGTCAATTTTCTAAATGTGGACACTTGCACTGCATACTGTATTAGCATGCATTCCACTGCATTTCATAGATTCAAGACTTGGGATTACAACTTGTACAGATGTTGATATGGAAAGATGAAGTGAAAAGTGAACCGAGGTCCATAATTTTTACGTCTGGCATTCCTTCGGGAGATGATATCCTGTAACTGTACAGTTTAACTGAGGTGGTTCTTTTGCCCACTCATCAATAAAAACTCTACTTTTGATGCATTCTGAGTTTTGACCTGCCTGGATGTTGACATGACTGGATCCCTGTGTGAATTCTCCACTGAGCACTGACCAGCAGCCACTGTTTTGTCCAACCTTTCAAATCCGTAAAGACAGATGTACCAATACTCAAAAAACTAAAGAAATGTTTGTGATTCAGTATTGTCTTTCAAGGCCTGAGTACAATACGTGTTGCCCAACAGCAGCAATTATGCTTATGAATGAAAATAGGATAATGGTAAATGTTAAAGCACACAGCAGTGTCACAGTAACGAAAAAAAGAAGATAATAAAATCACAAACACGACTAAACAATTTATACAATCCCTACCTAAATCTATCTGTGCTAGGACTGCATTAATTAAGGCTGCAGGAACAAAATGTATTTTGTTGAACAAAGAAGGGTTTTATTTTGTAGGAACTCTCAATGTAACATTTAAGAATAATGTACATTTAAAGCTTAACATTGATATTGATGCTCAAACCTGATTATGTAATTTTGTTCATCATCAGTAAAGACTATAAAGGCCATGTACCTAAAACATCTGCTCCTTAGCCTCGTGCCAGCAAAGTAACAAAGTAAGTATTTGGTTTAAGGTGAAATCCAATCATTCAAAAGAGCATAAAAATACATTCTATTTTTCAAAATGGATGCTGTGCTAATTGTGAGTAATACAGATGAACAATAGTGCCAAATTTATGCTAAGAGTTAACTCCTCTGCAGGAGAGGGAGCATAAATAAAATGCTTCATGTCTCTTTCTTCCCAGTGGTAAAGCACATCATATAGATTCCACATGCAGAACAATAATATAACATCTGGCATTATAAAAAATGTTTTTGTCTTAATTAGAACCTGATTGAAATCCAGCCAGCGAATCATTGTGTATTCTCTCCATAAACAATTAGCCTAAATTTTGAATTTGAATGAAAGATGATTTCCATTGTGTTTGTTTGTCGGCTGTGTCTGGCTGATGGAAAAGATGTTTCCATAGTGAGCACCATGAACTGTGTGAACATCCTCTAAATAGACTAGGTTTAACAGGTTCTGTGCCTCTCTGTCTCTGCTGTGCTGATGTTGAAGATTCATCTAAAGTGCTTATTTTTAGATTTCTTCCCACTTCTCTCCAAGATACACCACAACACAGGCTGTCTTACTCATTTGTGAAAAGTTATCCTCCGCTGCATGTTCTGAAGATGCAGTGTTGTTGCATTACCCTGTGAGAGCACAGGTTCACACAGAAGACGTTGTGTGCTGCTCTCCCGGACAGGTTTCAGTGTATTTTTATCAGCACCTACAGTACCCTGCCTGTTTTACACAAAGCTAAGTCCTGACCTTCCCAGACAGCAACCATTCATTGTGCCTTCACTCCTACACAGCCACATTTATATATCACAATACCCTAACCAACCTTGAGAGGAAAACATTGAAGTCTGAAAGCAATGGATCATACTTGTTCAAAATGTACAATCTGAAATTACTTGTTTTTTTCCACATATTTATGTCTTATTTCTTCCTCCTGTGCTGAGACAGTGCAAATAGTGTGGAGATGGCAAAGTGAGACTAATGTGTTGCAACACCATGGCATAATTCATTAGTCTGACAATGCAAAGCTAATTATAATTTTTATAGCATGCCCAGATTGAGAAAATAGAAAATTCTACATGTGTAGGAGCATGAAGTTGTGATTGTTATCTAAATCAATGCTATTTCTTTTTTATAATTTATTTTTTCTAGTGAAATACTTTCACCACCATGGCAGGCAGCACCAACAATTCTCAAGCAAAGATGGTGGACATCACCGTCAGTGTTAAAATGCCAATAGGTTTGATCTGCATAGTTATTAGATGATGTTCATAGTGTATTTGTAACTAAATACAAGGGAATTTTGACAAAATCAGGTGTTATGATATATTTCACTGAAAATCTCTACTGACATTTTGTGATGATGGAACTAGATGGAATCTCAGAGGGGCCTGGACCTAGAAAATCAGTAGTAAATTTCACAGCAGTTTATCCAGATGTTTAACTTAAAATCAAATAGCAGCAGCTGATACGGCAGGGGATTGTCCAGACTCTGGGCTACATGGTTGCCAAAGGATGTAACATTTCATTTCTCCTAGTTGATGAGATACTGTATTTCAGTCTGTACCAAACTAGGGACCCAAATGCCTGACAGAGTCATCCTACTGCTACTGCTAATTTTCTCAGGTTCTAGTCTACGGAAGACAAGAAACAAACTCTTTCAAGATCTCAAAAACACAACAGATGCATAGAGCAATCCTGATCACCTTATTACATTGTGCTTTTCACACTAGTATTTACTTCTATTGCCTGGAATATTGTGTGTGAATTATAAAACAATGCCACATGTCAGTTACAGTAGTTTATTCTGTATGTGCATTAAATAAATTATATGAATTTGCAACCATCATTACCTCAGCATACGCGCACACACAGAAGTACAAACATACTTAAAAACACACGTGTATATATTTTGTTTTGATCAAATTGATATGCCTACCAACGGGTTCTGAAATAAATAGCATGCACAAGGTTTCAAATGCAAACAGGCAATTGCAGAATTAAAAGCAAATAAGGACATTTTACTACATTTGATTACACTGCTTGAATAACAGTTACATAAATGGTGAACTCGTTTTATGCCAGAGAGACTGTCAGTGTGGCACAAAGTGTTAGTTTCGCTGGAAGATTACATTGTGTCCTATTCATATCAATTCAGTTACTTCCATACAAGTCGGAGGTAAGCCATGACACATGCATGGGAGTAGTGCTTTTTTCCTTTGCTGAAATGTAATTTCACAGCAGCAGCTGTAGGAGTACTGACATACAAACACTCACACACACACACATAACACACCCTACTGAATTTATAAGACATCCCTACCACCCACACAGCTCGGTGATCTGATTGCACTTGAGTATCATTACAATACGTTTAATGCAGCCTGTTACATTCCAGTGAAAAACTACAGATTCGTATTTGGACGGTTAAGGAGCGGCATGTCTTTTATATGCAGTGGATGGAAGAATTTTATTGGTGGATCACTTTTGCTCCCGCCTCCAGATGATGACCATTCCAGTGGAATCGGCAGATGCCAGTAAACTCTCGTCACAGTTGAAGCTGACATCCAGCACTGGTCCCCCGTGACCCTGCAGCTTATTCACTATCGCCTTGGTGTTGCGTTCAACGTCGAAGAAGTAGACACAGCCATCCTCACTGCCAGTCACTATGTCAGAGGGAAAATAAGAAGGTCAAGAAATTCAGAAAACGTACAAGGGCAACATTATTAATAAATTACATCTTAGGGTGCTTTAACCTACAGGCTTTTGTCTCTAATTTTTTTTCCTCTGATTTGAGGCGATTATGTGTAGATTTTTATACACCTGAAACGTGCTGCAGGATGAATCACAGACAAATGTTGAGTCGTGAGGAAGCGCAGTGTCTCAGAGACATTTGGTCTGATGACTGCGCAAGTGATGTAATGCAATGAACAATCAACAGGAGAACAACCAACCCATACAGGTTAACCTACAATGTAAAATTATATCTCCCATACCACATAAACTGTAACAAGAACAGAAGTCCAGAACACCGGATCTTCTTCCTGGATTTACTATTAGATTCCTATGACAGACACATCTGACCAAAAAGCAGAGAGGACGCCCTTGTGTGACACCTTTTGGTACAATTGGATTTTTCTCTGTGTGAAAAGAAACCGAACCACGTGGAAAATGCTGAAAAGTTTACAAATTTCTCAAATGATTCAGACCACAGCAAATGCAGTAAGGTGTGAAAACACCATTATTAAAATAATTCATTCTGGACTGAAAATTACTCCTTAGTATTAGTAATTCACAGTAGTTCACACTGTCTCAAGAGACAGTTCTTCCTGTGACAACCATATAGTACAAAAGCATGTACTAAATGCCTTGTAGATGTCGCCAGTTTTAAAGTGCTTCCTAGGACTTCACTGTTTTTCAGTCTTCCAAGACAGTCTTAAAGGGATTATATTACACTCCTTTGTATTTTTAGTGATAACCTTGTTTTTCTAAAGAGGTATAAAAAAGAAATGACACAAAATCAAATACTACTCTGTCACAAGACATTCCCGAGGTGTTTGAGAGGCTAGGAGACTTTCTCTGGACTCTCTGTAAACATTCCTGACAGCCCTACATAGGAACAGTGTCAGTCATAAACTGACCCCCCTTTTAGGCCTGCACACCCACAAAGTCATGCCAACCCGCTCAGGTTAGATTTTTCCACCACTCTGCTTGGCCAACAGACAGGCTTTCGCATGCTGGCCAATCAAAACAGATTGCTTACGGGTGGCCTTAAAGAGATAGGGGTGAAAAAAACATTGCAGAGGCTGAAAAAAGATACTGAATAAAGGCCCACTGTAAGAAAAATAAACTGTTTTTTAAATAATAACTTTATAAAAAACTATTTCAGTAGTGCCCCAGAATAAATTAACCTGAAATTATGCATACTATGGCCTATTGAAACAAAGATGTGTTAAACATGTATAATTATGAGAGAGAAACATTTGTTAACTGGAGACTCAAGCCTGATAATTTAAACACTGATAAATGAATTCTTCTTCGAAAATAAAAGGTGAGGAAAGTCAGGTAAGGTGAATCTCTGAGATGGTGTCAAATATTACTGCTCTCATGTAAACAACTTTCTGTTTATCTTCAACTGATGACATGGATTATTTATCCAGGAGTTTTGGTAGATTAATGCAGTACAACACCATTTAAATGTACTGAACAAATACACAGTTGCCATGATTACTGAAAGGTTACCAATTAGTTTTTTATCCAAATCCCAAACTGAACATTCTGTAGCATTCTGTGGTTTAATTTTCAAATATCTAATGATAACAAAGACATCTTACCTACGCAGGCCCCCTGTCTGAAAGACATGAGGGGGCAGAAGATGCTATGAACAAGCTGGGAACCATGTTGGATTGGGAAGCTTCTTTTCAGCTGTAGTGTGCCCTCGTTGTCCACCACCCTGATCAAAGTCAGTGTCACAGTGTAAATGCATCTTCACATACATGTTACACCAAGGAAGATGTTATAGCTTTAAATTCAATCTCTGCACAGCGGAGACAAAAGTGCCCTTTTAATAAACAGCAACTTGTCCTCACGAACTGACCTGTACAGTAGCAGCTTATTGACACAGGCATTGACCAGCAGGGAGGGGTCTCTGGCCTCTCGGCTAATCCAGGACCGAGCAGATATGCTGCAGATGGAGCTGCCTTCACTCACAACTAGACGCTTGGCTTTGGTCAGCTTCCCTGTTGAGGGGGTGGCAGGCAGAAACAGCAGAGAGAGGCACAGACACATCAACAACCAGACACACTATTCATTGTATGAAAGCTCTCTGCCAAATTGAATTGCTGTGATGATACCTGTGGCCATGTCAAAGAGGAAAGAGAAGATGCTTCCCCTGTCATCACCCGCCCAAAGGATCCTACCCGGAGCATCAAAGGACAGAGACAGCACGCGGCCTGTCAGCTTACTGGAGCCCCCCTTCACTTTCTTCCCAGTGGAGATGTTCACCACCTGCAGGTGGTGCTTGCTGTTTCCCACCTGGAACGGAGATCAGGAAGTGAGGACCTTTATTATTTCACCATGACAGCACTGAGAAACTGACTGGGAGAAGGTTGTATAGCTTTTACTTTTGCATACAGACAACTAAAAACCAGCTTAAGGTTATATTTGTAAGGTGTATAATGTGCATCAGTGCGCATTATTCTGGGAGCATACTTCACATTATGTATGAACTGTTTTACAGGTTATACAACAATATAAGACTGCATAAAACAACTAGCTTGTTGTCCTCAGGCAGATGAGGACAGCACTGTAGTGCTGCTCTACTGGACAGACCTGTTAATCCTGCACAAAATTGAACATTTTAAACATTTAAACCTTAAAACAACCTAAATCTTCCCCTCATATTCTGTATTGTTGGTACTGACTGTGGGTTAAAGACAAATATGCATTTCCATCATGTTTCATTTAATGAGGCATAAAGGGACATTATTGTTCACCACTCTGCTTTCATTTTATATTCTGTTCATCAATTAAAGTATTTGCCATCGGAAAAGCAGACTTGAATCAGAATTATCCAAGACATTTACCACTTTTGTTTCAGTTACAAAAGCTGACATTTAATTCTAAGACTTGAATCAATGTCTCCACAGTGTAAATATGCATGCAGTCACCGAAAATGGGATGAAGGGATACTAATGGGAGTTTTTTCATCAGTGTGCAAAGTTGTCAATACACCTTACACACAAAACTGAAACAATGTTTTGAATGGAAGAAGATGTGAGATGATTAATCAATTTGGGTCTTTTCCCATTTGACACAAATGTTTCCCATGTGAGGCCATTGACACAATAAAAGTAAAGTCTTAGTTGACTGGAAAAATGAAAAGGAATAAAAATCAAAAAGCTTCAGACATAGATTGTGTTGAATCTCGGTCCATTGTAAACCGACTCAACCCAGTGTTTGGAGAAGGCAGCAGCTGGGTAAAGTGGCATATGGCTATAAAATAGACCTATTAACCTCTCCAAATGCAAAGTCCTTTATTTTGAAAACTTTGAAAAGGCAGCAGAAATATCATATAACACAGGTACCAGAACTAAACTAAATAGTAATGTTAGGACACACATTCACAGTGTTGCATAGCCTATTCTTAGTAATTACTGAGGTTGCACATTTACTAACTCAAACAATATGACAGAGTAACTGACTGTAACTGACTGACTGTAGAACAATTATATTTATTTGCACATATCTGTGCACAGAGTAAAACATTTTTGGAAAATTGAATATTAAAATATTAAGTGTAGCTGTATTAAGTCATGAGATATGCATTATGTCCAACTCAAAAATGTAAAAGAAAAGCTGAAAAAAATGCAAGGACAACATGTTGCTTTCCCTGCAGTAACGGCTAAACAACACAAAAAACACTGAATTTATATCCTGATCTTATAGGGTGCCAAATTCTAATAAGTACAAACTAAACTAGTGCGACTTTGCCCTGTACATGTAGCTTGTTAGTCAAATAACAGTAGACTCAAGTTGAGCCTGAAAGACGGGCTCATTAAAAAAACAGGATGATGGCCACCATAGAGCTGCTGATGTCATTAAAGCAATGTAAACTAGTCACCTCTTAAGTTAATGAGGGGAGGTTTCTTTTGTAGGTTAAAGTGTAGATGTTAGATAGAAAACAGTGATTAATATTCGGGTTCTTACAGGTTATCTTGCTAAGTTCTTAAGTGTGTCCCTTAACAGAGGCAGGAAAACTGGTAGTGCAACCAAGGGAGGAAAGAAAAGAACAAGTTCAATAAAGAAGACAGGAGATGGAGGACAGGGGTGCAGAGCAGGTTATGAGAGAGGAGACATTTATTACTACAGCTGACTGGGCCTCCAGAGCCTTTCAAGTGTCAAAAGCTTCACATGACATGGTTACTTTAACAACCCTATCTATAACGACTGGAAGCTTAAAAATGTAAATGCAGGTCCATGAGCATTCACTGCTGGACCAGCGACACTGCTGTAAAAAATCCTAGTGGAAACACTGAAATTGCTTAATCATTAACTCTAAGTTAATCTACTCTCATTTTACAAATTACTGCCTTTTGAACTTATACTACTAAGAAAATTAATCATTTTAAAAGTGTTAGTGTCTAACTGCCCAGTTACTGAAAATGATCTAGCAGCTAAATATGCTACAGTGCATTCTTTATCTTATCCATGAGATTGAACATTCAGGGTTTTTTTTATACATTGCTACTTGTAAATAAAAGTAATAAGTGAATTAAGTATTCAACATTTAGTGCAGAGATTTTTTTTCATTTAAATGGGACAGTAGAAACGAGAACAAGCAGCAGATGGTGGCTTGAACACAGCAGGACTGTTACTGCAAACATACATTGTCATAGATAGAAAACAGCAAGTGAGCTTGGACGATATCCAATTTTAGCTACCATTAAACTAGTACTGCACGATTAATCTCAATGTCAGCCTGTGCGATTACATAACTGCAGCAGGCTGCAATGTAATTGTATAATTATGCATGTATGTGAGTGTGACGACCAGTTTGACGACCTGAGTTTGCTCTATCAGTGCCGCAAAGATCAGTCAGTGTCTGTTTAAGCTGCAGAGCGTGTGGTCACATGACTTTCTGGTGTACAGTGGTAGCAAGTAACTAGTGGCAAAACAACTTGCATTAACTACCGGAGGTCATTCACTAAAACTTTAACTTAAGTTAAAGTTAAATTTAATATGACTATTAAGTTTAATATGATTATTAAGTTTTTAATCTTGTTTTAATCGTGTGATTTAATTCCATTGTTTGGGTTCACTCTATCTAGGATATATTATTAATATGTATATTTTACTTGAAACCATGCCAGTCTCATTTTATTGTTTATTATATCACAACATTATCTACAATAATTGCAATGATGATTTTTGCAAATTGTGCAGCCCTACTTTAAACCATGCCCATATTATATCCCTCTATACGGTTATACAATAAAAAACATAATAATAAATAGATATATTTAACACAGATAGCTAGACAGAGATCTGTACACTTTGTAACTAGTCTAACATAATTTTCTTTTTTTTAATTTTTTTCTTTGAGATTTTTATGATCCTAGGAATCACTACTTCACATTATACAGATGATGACAAATGAGACTCACCACAGTGAGATTGTTATTCATGGGCTGGAAAGTGCAGCAGAGCAACTCGCTGGATTCTGGGTCTCGGACCTCTCGGATGCACCGCCCATCCTCTGTGTTCCAGATACGTAGAGTCCCATCCAGAGATGTTGACACAATGATGTCATTGCTGAGAGACCAAGCAAAGTCTGTGACAGGACCTCCGTGACCTTTCAGGATCACCTTTACACTGGCAGGAGGTGGGGACAGCGTCATGATAGACAGGGTGCCATCCAATGAACAGCATGCAAGAAGGTGTTTGTCATCATTGGCAAACTGCAGCCGAGGAACTAAAACAACAAGGGGAGAAAGAGAAGTGTGAAGTAAATGTTGATGCTTAATACTGACAAATTACTATTAACTCAGTTTTCTTACCAGCAGAGTCTACATGTTGGTCAAATATGTGGTGCATGCCAGCAAAAGCATAGTTTTCACTCAAAGTTGTGTCCCCCGCCATGGCACGACTGGCCTCTGCCACTGAAGTGGGCACCAAACTGCCCGGAGGCCTACGGCCAGAAATAAAAACCACTACGTAAGCCTATAATCAATACAACACACCTCACAATCTTTGCCTACAGCTGACAATTTAATATGAGAGATTACAATATGAGTGCAACCAAAAGAGAAAATTACAGGTAGAGGTACAGTAAACCTTTCAAAATGCAATAAATATAAGTATAAAAAAATCTAAGAGAATTCAACTGCTTGAGGTGATGAGACAAGATCCTGAACAAAAGCTGAACATCTCTGTGTGGCCGTCTTTCTGGTACCTCTCATCATAGACGGCTCTGTTCATCTGGGCCTGCAGCTGGTAAGAGCCTCTGCTGACGGACCGGCGGTGACCACGAGCCCCCTGGGCACGAGGATCCTCCTCAAAGTCCTGCCCAAGAGGAGAGGAGAGAGCAGAGCCAAAGGGGGAGACAGAACTATGTAGAAGTGACCACAAATAATCCTGAAATAACCATAAATACTGAAAACGTTTGATATCACCATGCAATCTTAAGCTTAAGATACTGAACATATACATGGGCAGTCCCAGCCATTTCAACCAAGCTGCTCAGCTTAATATGCATGATCAGCCAAAGTGCTGTTTGGCTGTGATGCTGATCAAAATAACAGTCTAGCCATGCAGATGGCTCTCACACTTCGTATTACATATTTTCCCAACTTTCAGATGTTTTCCAAATTAGTCTAAACCCCTTGCTATTCTGTCTCTCCTACTTTCCCTGTCCTTTCTGTTTCTCTGGGTCTGACCTCCATGCGGTCCAGTGTGGTGCGGGAGCTGCGCACACTGCTGGCCCTGAAGCTGCTCTGCTCAGACAGGGGCCCGTAGCGCAGGGCCAGCAGCTGACTGCGCAGCCTCAGGTACTGCCTGCGCAGCCCCGGCTCAAAGCCACACTTGGCGTTCTCTCTGAGCAGCTGGCTGCGGCGGCGGATGTACTGAGTTCGGAACTGAGGGAACGTAGGCGTGCGGTAAGCATTGTACCTGGAGGGAGAAATAAGAGACCCACAAGCAGTTACACATCTGAATAGTCGAGGCAAAACTATTGAAACTAAAAGCCTGCAGCCTGACTCAGTCTTACCTTGCGTCCACTGCCAAAACCTGCTGCCAAACTGCTGCCATTCCACAAGCACTCTGGGTAAACAGGAAGCCAGTGCCAGGACCAATCCCTGTCAAAATACACAACACCAGTTCACATTTCAGCTACTTTAAACAATATTGTATGCACCGTAACGTTATGGCAATACATCTTAGCTAACACGAATAGTCAACTACTTTCTATCATCCCCACCCTCCCAACCACAACGTTAAATCAAGTCATGATACACAACTGGTGAGCTTCGTTTTATTAATCGCGTTTGTCATCACAAAACAATAATCAAAACGACCTGAAATAGTCACATGGAGTTAACGATGAATGGCTGGGGAATCATTTTCATGTATGGATGAATATATCAACACCAAATGTAGGAGAAGCGTCTTGACGGCTAACGTCGCAGCGCTAGCAATTAGCAAGCTAGCCACAGCATCATATGCTCTGTCCTCCGAAAATAATAAATTTCCCTTACATTCTTCGACAGACGTCGGTAGCCTTTTTAGATAACAATGTTATAATACATATAGGAAAGTCACTGTGCAAAAACAGCGAGGAAACACCGAGAAACAAGTCTGAAAACGGCTCACCTTCCTTAGCTTTTCTCCATCGCTGTGTTTCTGTCCAGTCACATGACACAGTGGAACCATCCCACTGATGTGCAGCTGCATGGGTCCGGATGATTCACAGCGTTTATGTTTATTGCATGATGCAGTATGATGAACCCGCCACCGTGGGGTTAGTTTGCAAAGCGATAGAAACATATGAACTTGATGTACAACATTATATGCTGCTGGGATTTACACATTTTCCAATAAGCTATTAATATTTTGCACGATAACACGTTTATTCTGTTCTCTATTATGCTATTATGCTACACGCACAATTACAACTTAATAACTATGTCACTTGTATCTGGATAACATGTGGTGCAGTAACAGTTTCCACAATAGACCGTGTGGCTCCTTACAATGAAAAATGCAGAAGATGCAAATTGAGCATCACTTAATAACACTATTATCGTCTACTTAGACAGCAACGCTTCAGACAGTTGATTTAGTGAAGTCATATGTGGCAATTAGACCTTCTCACTTGGGTTTCCAAGGACAAAATACTACCTTATTTCCACTTGTTCAACATGAAAAACTGTGATCTGCGGCCTAGCTGACATTAAAAAGATAACTATCACCTAACCAGTAACATGATGAAAATGCTTTCTTGTCACAGACAATAGGTGAACACACAGTTCCAGTTGGTTCACAATGGCAGTATTACAAGGTCAGCTCTGAGGTTTCGCCTGGCTCAGCAAAGACCTGCAGAGCTGTGAGCCATGCTGCTCAGCTGACAGGGCTCTTTGCTTGTTCGTGGTGCTGTTTCTCGAAGGGGCCCCACTGACACAGCCATTCACGAGCACGGGCCATAAATGACCGAGTTGAACACCACATTAAGCACTGCATTCTCAAAACTACAGCACAGACTCTGAAGCACAGCCAAAATGCCAGGAACGAAAGGTAAGCACAGCTAAACAAAAATCCAATTCTACAAAATATTTTTCATTAATTTGAATACCAGAGAAAAAATGAACTTGCTTCCAAATGTTTGACTTGCACCTGAATATTTCCACTATTTTCAGGTAATAAGTCGGACAAGAAGTCAGCCACCAAGGTAGGACGATCGTCGCTGTAATAGTACAGAATTGTAATTTTCTTTTCTGAATCAGTTAATGTGAGCTGCTTCACTTTCTTTATATGTACTTTTAATTTCACAGCAACCTCAGAGTCCTAAAGAGCAGCCGAAGAAAGGTGATCAGAAAGGAGATGATAACAAGAAGCAAGGAGGTAAGCATTTATATGAACATTTTTTCACCCTTTTTTTCAGGATGCTATTTTAACCCCCTGATATATAAATAAATATGAGCACAGATTTCCAAGTTTAAACAGCACGTCCAGGTTTCAGTGGTTTGGAACACTGAAAAAAAACTCCTCTCTCTCACGGTGTAGAAATGAGATGCTGTGATTGTCGTGTCCCCAGTGAAGGTATCTGTCTGTGTTTCATCCCCTCGCAGGACAGCCGAAGGGAGAGAAGCAGTAACTTCCAGGCATTTGTGAAGATGGCCTTGGAGACACTGCTGGGTTCCTGCCGTCGTAAACATGGCGGCCCTCGGGGCAGACAGGGATGAGTGCACCTTCCCTCCCCTCCGCGCTTCCCCCCCGAGCCTGCAGACTGGGCTGTTTGTGTGGCCTTACAATACAGATTCTGCTCACTTCTCACAGAAGCAGAACGTGAATCTGATCTCCATCCATCACCATCTGTTGTTCAACCTCTCTTTCTCCAACCCTCTCTAACCTTCTTCTGTCTCCTTTGGCTTACTGAATGCTCAGATATAGATTCCTGGTTAAACCAGACCATCGCTTTGAGCATTAAAACAGCTGGTCACCCCTTAGCAATCCTAACCCTAACTCATCCTCATACCATGATTGACTGTCTAACAGTCCATGCTTCTTGTAAATAATCACAATCCAAATAAAGAACTATTTCTTACAGCAGTTCATGTGTTTCTAACTTCTGTTCATGCTCATGTTTAGCTTTTTTTCCATACTCCAAATGGAAACAAACAAGCAGACATAGACGGCAGTCCAGGTTTCATGTAAAATTTTATAAAAATATCACAGGTGTATCAGTGACTTCACATTCACAGGGAAAAAAGTAAATATCAGAATAGTATTTAAAATGCATGTTGGATAGAGTGGTGTTAGGTCTGTGGAGACAAAGCACTGCTGCTCAGGTAAGCTCTAATCTAAAACACTACATCTTAGTTCAGAAGCGAATCCTTTGATGTTCTATATTGAAGAAAGATATGGACAGGATGCTATCACAACCTGACACACTCTTGTTCTTTCCTCAGTTACATAAAAGCATCATTAAAAGCAGCGGTGTAATAAAAATATGTACTTAAGGATAAAGATTTAAATATTCTACTGTATAATTTCATCTTGAAGCTGTAATATGAAATTGGAAGAGAAGTCAAAACATTTGTACAGTAATGTGTAATACCCTGATTCTATACTTTTATTTCTACTATACAGAAGAAAGAAGGTGTTTCAAATGTTTCACCAGTACTAAAAAAATTCCATCTAAGCAAAGGCAAATAATTCAACTAAAAGGAAATAACACAAAAATAAATACAAACACTATTAGGTATTTGCACCACAAAAAATATTTTGTAAATTTGCTGATTAGTTGCCTTCATCTAAGATTCACAACTGGGAAATTATTATTGGAGATAAAATGCTGCCTTATAACCATAATATGTGCTCTGGTCATTCAATAGTAAACTCTTTGTTCTCTCACACATGCTGAAGAGAAAAGTCCTGTTAAATAACAGAACATCAATCATTTACTGTTCTTTTGCTGCAAATGCTCCCCTGAGCACCATATATATATATATAATGGATGTACTGTCACATTACTGGCTTTGTTTTTTATGGGAATTGTTGATTAAAAAACAAAACTACTGAATATTACTGGACTATAAACATCATATGAGGTGAAGTGAAACTACATCTTGAGGACATCTGTCGCCGTCAACAGTGAAACCTAGATAATGGGCTCTATCATGGGTCCACAGAAAGGAGATCTCCACCATGCTGATAGGTATTGATTGTGACTCACAGTGCGACATCGGTTACTGCTGTCACAACATGAGGGCTTGACAAATGCAGCTCAGATAAAAAGGTTGTGATGAGGAGAAAAGCGGGGAGGAGCATCATTTATGGATATCAAAACTAGTCCCCAGCAGGTTAGAATAATAAATCCCCCAGCCAACACGCAGTGCAACCTGAACACTGCGTGATGGTTTACTGTTGTTACACAGGTTGATTCTGTTCTCATTGATCTGATGCAGGATAAACTCACAGTGCAGAAGTGAAGAACCAGCCTTACATCTCACATTATTGCTTCCTTCACCCTTTCTCTGTCTCTTATTAGAGAATGAGGCGGTACAATATCCAACATCCAAATGTAACCCAGTGGCTTGTCCAGCTCAGCTCTGACCACTTCTGAATGGTATGATGGGTGATATCATCCTGTAGGGGACAGTACACAATGTGTAAGCCTAATATAATAATATGTAATATTACTTACCTTTAAAACAGGGTAATCTGGTTGTTATAACAATAACAAACAGATTTAGAACAATAACAAGAAACTGCCACAGAGAAATTATATGGCAGTACACTTCTCTTTTTTATCTATAAATACTATATATAGTAAAGGTGAAATTTCTAAACAGCATGTTACATACATAGTCGCATACTGTGTGCTGTCAATAGGATGTCAATAGTATCTTTACTTCTACACATTTTGTATATAATATTTACACACCATGTTACAGAGAAGGTTTTGTAATGTAGTATATAGGTTTGAATGCCATTTGATTTTGCATTTTGGTGTATTTATTATTTTAAATAGTTATTTATCTGTTTCCTACATCAGACTTTCTGTTTCCTCTCTGAGATCAATAGACCCTTATTTCACAGTACCTCATCCTCCTCCATGTAGTCCACGCTGGAGTTAAACACAGAGCCCAGGTATGTTAGGTGGAGTATTGCCAAAGCGCTGAATGTTATGTTAATCATATACACCCACAGCCCCTGCAGGGAGAGAGACAAGGCATCATGTAGGAGCAAAGAAATTCCTTAGTAAGTATTTCAGACACTTTGCTACATACTGTATATTTTTCATTTCAAGTCTTTTTCTTCTGTCCCCACTACACTCGATGTGTGTAACCAATACAACATGGGGGAGGTTAACTAAGAAACTTGCCAGTAAACCAGTAAAGACCAGTGAGGATACTCCATTTTAACTGCAGCAGTATTTTATTTAAATTGTATCTGGGGTCAACACTACTTTAGTCATACATTATGTATAGTATTTAGACTTTTTCTTGTGTTTGATACTATTTAGTCTCATAGATGAACCTATGTTAAAAAAACCAACAAAAACTAAACAGAAATTGTGAACTATGTAAGTTAATGAACTATGTTGTTAATGAAGTTATTTGATACTATTTATGAAGTTAAAGCAAAGATTAGCTTGTCTTAGCATTAACATTAGCTTAATACTTATTAATTTAGCAATTATTATATAATACAATAACATAAATAATTGATTAATACATTATTTAATGCAAATTAGCAGTAAGACTAATTAGCATAGCATTAAGACCGTACGCAAGAGGAAATAGCTAGCCTGGCTATGTCCAAATGTAGCTAATAAAATCCATATATCAGTGACATCAGGACTTCTACTTGTGGCTGGGAAATAGTCCAGTACGTATCTCATTAAAACAAATACACTTGTGTTTGTATTAAGTAAACAAGATCTAACATTTTAAATGAGCTTTATAGGTGAGCATTATGAGTGTGAGAGTTGTTACTTCTGGTTTGTTGTCTTTATGCTAAGCTAAGCTAATCATATCCAGGCTGTAGCTTCAGATTTTATCTTCTGATCCAGGTCTCAGTAAGGAAACAAATAATCATATTCACCAAAAAGAGAGTTTGTTGCTCATAATAAATTGTATATATAATAATAGAGTCCCTTCTCTCTCTCTCAAAAGAAAGAAAGCTACAGAAAAAGCACATTATTACCTTTTTGTTCTGGTGAGTGCAGTTTGGCTGACATTTCCTTGAAAGAACACAAGCATTAAAAATGGTTGCAAGCCTCTTCCGCAACACTGAAACACAAAAGCAAAGCATTAAAATGAAGCCAAGGGAAGAATGTCTTCGCAACTATGAAAGGTATGATGGAAAAACTGCAATGAACAGAAACAGAGTGTAATTGTGGGTTAACCATTACTGCAAAGCTAAACATCCTCTCTAAACGGAAAGGTTGTAACGTGGAAACATACAACTTCGGGCAGACTCTTACCATGTTCAATGTATGTGATAAACCCCAGAGATATCAGCACTGCACACAGATGAAAACTCAAACCCTATAACACACAAGAGTTACAATAAGACTTATCAACTTGTTGACACGGACACATAGAAATTTTGAGTGCAAGCTATAATTGCTTGTGTAAGACTTGTGCACAGTACTTACATGCAGAAGGGCACTGGCTGTATATGTCAGCATTATGGCAGAGAACGTCCCGAATTTGAGAGCGCTCTTGAAAACATCTGTGAGATGAGAGTATCAGCTTCCATTGTTTAAATGAGCTATTATCATTCCATTCACAATGACTATGAAAAGCTAAACCAGCTGCTGTGATCAAGCAATCACAGTTAATATTATAACTCACAGGTGTGCAGAAAGCGAGACATGGGAAGATTCCATGACGTTACCACCTCCACCATCGACCGAGGAAACTCTATATTCAGAGGCTTGGATACGGTAATGTCCCTACAAAAGGTAAAAGGGTGGAGGCCTGTTTAAAACGCAAATAGAAAACACTATATGTATATGTATATGTAACACTATATGTTAATATTGTGCATGCAATTCGAACCATTTGAGGTTTTCTTTCTCCTCGGTGAAGCCTGCCCCTGCCAGACTAGTGGTAGTCTCACTCAAATAACCAACAAAATAGTTGCTGAAGTGGAAAGACATTGTGTTCTCATATGCCAGCAACCACCTAGTGTAATGAAATTAAAGGGGGAGGAAACAGATGCTTATTACATTACAGGCAACATCCAATATAATGACTTAAACATTAAATAATATTATAAGACATACTTTGCCGGTGTACCTCTGTGAAGCAACAGAATAAAGACAGAAGTTGTAGCAGTTAATGTTAGTGATGAAATAAATTCATACAAATGTTTCATCAACTTGCTTTGTGTTGATCTACAGCTCACCACAATTTTCAAGATGGTGAAATGAGAGGTGGAAAATGAGAGGGTGAGACAGATGCCCCGGTAGACATGTGGCTGCACAGACAGTGGGAATAAATAGATTCATGCATGCAGATGAAGGTCATACACAAGCAGTAGAAGGAAACGTATAAACATAAAACATAAACAGTATAAAGTATGAGGAAAGCATGTCTACGATGTTGGGGGATGTTGAGAATCAGGAATGTTAACAGCTAATTACCTGATCTTCCTCCTTTTTTTGCTGTATTTAAAGATATGACATGAAGATAAGACATGAATACATTAACGACACACTCAATGACAGAGAACAGACAACCATTTTGATATGTTTTAAAGATATCTCTGTTTCCACTCACCTTCGTAGCAGCTTATCTCCATAGACAGGTATGAAATAAGGGAAGAGGTATGGTGCCACGCAGTTGGAAATGACAAGGCAGACCTGGCTCTTCACCCAGCTTACAGACACTTTTAAAAGCCAGGCAAAGCTCTGACAGAAAAAGGCAAAGATTTCAACAGTTAACATATCTAGCCTCAGGATAAATACGTAACCCTCTCCCCATCTTCCTCTTCCAAATTCAATAGATAACAATTACCATCTTACGTCCTTCCAAAGCTTCTTTGTAGCTGTTAAAGCTGATCCAGGGACCAAAGATAACTGTGCCCACAAAGTAAATATAACCCATGAACTCAATGGGTGAGGGTACACTGGTCACAACACCTCTGTCCAAATCAAAGGCCAGAGAAATTGCTTTCATGGCAACCACCATCTGTGAACCTGGATGACACAGACCATATTATATAAGACAAACATTTTTGATACTGCATATAAAGGTGGATGAATAATGACAATTATTGCTTTAATCTTGCAGGCCTTTTGGGCTGGCTGTCAAATACTGCTGCCCACAGAAAAGGATGCCTGGCCTACCTCGCATCTTGTGCCAGTTGGTAGTGTCCATCATGTGCAACTCTCTGACAAAAACAGATAAGAATAGTCTCAGTTTTGATGTAGACGCAGATTAAACTGCACCGCTGCCTTTGAAGCATTAACGTCACTCGACACTCAATGTGTGCTACTGAGCTTGTCAAGTATATCAAGAGGTGAACTCTCTTACCCCAACAGCAGGTAGATGAGCACAGTGATGGAGAGGAAGGTGCCTCGGATGGTGGAGTGGCGGCACAGGAAGAGGAAGAGGTAGCAGAGAAGGCTGAGAAGGACCACCCAAATCATATGAAGTTCAAAGAACAGGTAGAGAGTGTAGAAACCTCCAGCCACTGTGCCCAGGTGTTTCACATAAGACGGGAGGCCTGACATTGCAAGACAGAAAGATTATTATGCGACAATGTGACCAACGAATAACACAGACTTAGCTAAGTACTGGACTCTTACCTAACATCCACAGAAGACGGCACAGCAGGCAGATAACCAGCAGCTGCCATACCTGCTCCAGGCCCTGCTGAGCTGTGGGCAGCAGGCAGCCATGAGCAAGCTCCTGGAAAAACCTCTGTCGGCTGAATGCTCCCATCACTAGACTTTAATTGAGAGGGAAGCTAAATACCGCAATGTTACAGCAATAAAAAAATAATGAGCACAGCATCCTGTATGTGTACTGCACTTATAAACACACTGTATCCAAACTTGTAGGTGACCAGACTGCTCATTAAATTCACTCAGGGACCATTTCAAACTTCAAATCCCAGCATGCTAAGCAGCTCAGTGTAAATCTGTGCAAAATGCATGCTATAGCTGTCCGTTTCGATAATAATGATAGTACAGGCAGCTTTTTATTGACGTGTATAATCATGTATGTATATAAACTGATTGCTGGAATCTCAGGATGTGAGAAAGCATGAAAGACACAGCACAGTTACATGCTGAAATGAGCCTAGTGAGCCTGTGGTGGTTTATATTTCAGGGCAGTTAGAAGAATATTATTAAACACATGCTGTTCTGACAGACATGCTTTCTCCGCAATGCAGTCGACCAAGATTATGACTTGACTCACAGCTGCCTTACAGCCGCTGCATATGTATAATTCTACACTCTCTGTAAAGCGTTCATTTTTCGGACAAGACGGTAAAAACAGATTCACCTCGCTAACGGGATTAACGGACCTGCTATCATCGTACTTGAGAGCTGTTCCCCAGCCCCCCATACACACACAGCTAACTGGACATGTCAGTTTATTTCCAGGGGATAACTCACCCTTTAAGAGCAGCAGCTGCGGGTTCCTCCCCGCGTTTCTACCCAGCTGCCTTTCCGTCCTGTAACACTCAGTCTGCGCTGCCGCCGTGTTTTAAGCACACTCCGTGCAGATGATGCTTCGCTGGATGAGTCCCATTGTCACAGCATCAGCACCACTTGCTTGTCATCTGTGCAGCCACCCCGAGGACATCCAAACCAATCCGCTACTTAGATGCGGAGCAGTAAGCCAACCGCTGCTTCCGTTGGCTTTAAATGACAGCCGAAAGAACCAATCAGAATCGGCGCCCACCATTACCGGTACCTTCCGACCAATAGGATGTGTACAGCTTGCAGATGGACTCAGAAGACAGTGAACTGTCATCTGGCTGAGAGATTTGTTACCAGAGGTGGCAGAGGAATGCCCTGACGATATAAATACTAAAATATATATACGTACATATGGAGATTATGAACATACAGTTTAAGGCATACATTTCTAAAATGTATAAGTTACTACTAATAACTTTATTAACATTTACTCATATACTGTTGTATAGTGTCACTGATTCCCACTTAGTAGTTAAGTCAGCATGTCATGCATGCAGAAATAAATGTATGTGAGACATGAATGTCAAGTGGAACTGATTTATACAATAATCCATCAAGTTTGTCTCTAATGTTGTGAACCACCTCTTAATAATGACACAGTCCAGTAAGACTCCATCACCCACTACAACCTTAATAGGAAACATATAACACATAGTAGAATTATAAATAACTAAAAAATTTAGAAATTATAACCTTGTAAAAGTAGAATTCATGGTAGAGCTGCTGTGTTGGATTGCATTAGACTGTACAGGTGTACCTAATAAAGTGGCCAGAGTG
>OMLM01009389.1:149939-178647 GCA_900302695.1 Helostoma temminkii
GGTCCACATGGTGAAAATACTGTATAACACCTGGCAACCTAAACCTTGATCTTACAAAAGTTCTTTGAATTAATCTATTATTCAATGTATTTATTAACCATCAGTTACCCTCAGAACTTATGTAGTTATTAGGAAACAAGAGCAATATAAGCTGGGCATGTTAATACAATATGACACACTGTTAAAAGGCTTAGTCAGTTTAATTATCCCCTTGTCAAACTAAAATACTAATCTGAGACAGGTACATTGTAAAATGGACACATTGCATAATATGCCTGTGTACAAATGTGATGTTATAATTCAGTTTTATTTTTCCCAATCTCCTATGCAGCTATTAAATTTATTTAGTGCATAGAGCATACAAACATTTAATTTGCAATTTTCACTTTAATGTCAGTTATTTAAGGTCTCGACCTTGTGTCAGTATAAGATAAGGCAAAGAAAATCGCAAAAAACTAATTGGAAAAAAAGAACTTAATAAAATCATCATCCACTGATGTTCTGAGTCATCAGTGGAGTAGTCAATGAGTAGTCAACTCATTTAGAGTTGATTAAAAATTACACAAAACACAATTAACTGCAAACTCCTGTGTTATCTACTGTTTATAAAAGTTTGATACATTCAAAAATGTGCACAGCATTGTGAACATAATGCTACACGTTTGAATCCGGACCCACAACCAGCAGACCTGCAGGAAGAAGGGAAATACTGTCTGCTTGAATTATGGAAAAACACTCTTTAACTGTTAGTTTTATCTCTCAGTGTGGCAACCTGGTTTCTTCCACTTCCTGATTTTAGTACGCACAAGTTCAGTCAACAATGTATACTTGTACATTCTATGCAAATATACAGTATGTATTATAAGACAAAGTGGCTTCTGATGGCTGAGGTAAACAGACAACCAGAGGCAATGATCAGTTATAAAGACAGATAATGATCTTTTTTCATAGCAGAGTGCATATGGACACAGACTGTACAGTAAAAACGCAGAATATAGCCTGTGGCCCAAATGCCATCTGGTGGCTGGTGCACAATTTTACAGTCCAGGTCAGATACATCCTATACACATAACAGTATCATTTAACAAAAGGTAGTAGTGTCACCTCATCAGTGAAGAAGTGAGAGAACATTTCCCTAATAAAAAGTAGCAGCATGACAAGTACAGTCATTTAGATTAAAATATATAAATGTGCTCAATTAAGTTAGATCAAACGACGACCAAAGAAATAAACATTAAGGATCAGTATGGAGCAGCACATTCACATTAGGCAAATATCATAGGAGCATTAAACAAAACCACATGTCCACAGGCAACAAAAGTGTAACATAACAAATAGCCCTTACATATTAGCTTATGTTTTATATGTTGTATCTGGCAAACATTGGTGTGACTGGTTTAACAGCTTTATGATTTATTGCCTGTTTTAAAAGTGAGGTCTTTCACCACTAGAAGTAGATCAGAGCACAATCTCCAGGTCATAAGCAGTTTTTTCCTTTTTGACTTGCTCAACACTTGGCTCCTCTGGAGAAATCAGTGGCAGCTCAACTGGTTCCTCTTTCACAATCTCCTTGTTAACTTTTATTGGTTTGTTTAAAATGTATTCATAATTTCTTTTAACCTCAAGTAATGCTGAGGTGAGGTATTGAGGAGAAAAGATCTGTAGTGAGGGTGGGAGTTGTAGATCTTGGGGAGGAGGGGGCTGAATGAAGGCGGCAGGCTGCCTGGAAAGAGGTGCCTTGAGCTGATACGAGATACCTGAACTACGTGAGTAACAGGGTACTGGTGGGGGCGGACAAGGCTTTCGCAACATTGGCACAGGGATTTCTGATCTGATAATTGTGTGCGTGGCTGGAGGTGGGGTTGTATTGATCTTAGGTTCAGGTTTTGGGGAACACTCGAGCAGACTGTTTTCTGACATCAAGTTACTGTCAACATTTTGTGGCTCTGTGGTTGAGGAATCTTGTTCAGTCTCAGAAACAGAGTCAGCCTGTGGCAGGAATAAAATGTGGTTATGACGTCGACAGAACAGCACACCACACACACGGCATTTTCTGCCGTCTTTGACATGCAGCAGTTTATGACGCTTGAGGTTATGAATTGTAGTGAACGATCGTTCGCACATGTTGCATGAAAAAGAAGGCGGATCCGTATGGACATGCTGATGCTCAGCGAAATCAACTGGACCTATGAAGTGCTGTCCACAAATTTCACAGATGAAAGATTTTTGTTCTTCTTCATGCTTCTGTTTGTGTTTTACTAGTTGTTGCACACTACTGAAGTTCTGATTGCACAGCTCACATTGAAACCCACCTGCTGGTGCAACTATAGGTTTTAGGAGCACAACAGGTCTCATTCTGACCAGTTTTAGGATGTCTGCTGATGATTTAATAAACAGTGGTGGATTCTTTGTGCTCAATCTTTCCTCAGCCTCTTCAGTCAGTTGTTCTTTTTCCTGGAAAAACACACATACAAAGGTGAGAAACAATAAATACATGTAACAGAATAGCAAAACAATTTCTTTTTACAGGGAAATGCAGCAATGGCAAAAAAAATCTGACAGTATTTTTGCTAAATAAAGCTTGTTTTCACTACTCCCACAGTCACCCCCACAGATGATACATATGGAGCGAAAATAAACACAAATAAAAAGCACTGGTTGTTACCTTTGGGGCCGATGGGTCTGATATTGTATGTACTGCTTCTGAAAGTTCACTTTCAGTTTCCATCAAAACAGGTGACTGGAGAACCGAATCATCCCCAGGTGGAGCCGTTTTCCCTCGGGTGTCCACAGTGGCTTTACGGCGGCGCCTTCTTCTACCTCTGTAAAGCCTTTGAAATGAATAATTAATCTAAATGTGTATACTTGTCAAAATGAAGTAGAAAGAGGTTTGATCTTCTCAATACTATAATAATTTTGTTTGTGTGTGTAAATATAAACAATAAAAATCAAAATGGGTCCTAGCATTAGGCAAATGCAACTTCAGTGAACAGCATATAGCATTTTCCATTATACAATTATTTATGTATCAAAAATGCAGCCAAAAAAAAAAAAAAAAAACTTTCCAGAGTCAGATTAATAATACAGAACAGATTAATCTGGCATTAACCTCATGAACTACCAGGGTACATGTATCTAAAGTTAGCATGTTTACCAGCTGCAACATTAAGGTTAAAGTTTTGCATGTTAATACATTATTAAATTATCATCAACAATCTCCTTGTGTAACGTAAACAGCCACCCCAAAGGTTCTGTTCAGCAGAACTGTTCTTGTTTTTCAGTTCTGTTGTCTTGGTAACGTTACTTAAAGCCCCGACTACTTACTTTTTCCACCGTGTCCCTCAATAATAAGTCAGTTTATCTATTAAGCATATTACTACACATTTCTAACCTTTTCACTGTTTTCAAGGGACTCGGGTTCGGTTTACTGCATTTGAACACTGAGGGCACAAAGTCAGGACTGTCGTGGTCCATGGACGCCTCCCCTTTAAAACATAAATAACGTTACACACACGAACGCTTATAGTCATCTTTTAAGTTAGCTGAACCAAATATAGAGAGTAGCTTTAGCAGTGTGTAGTAAAATAAAAGCGCAGTGGTTATCGTACCTGATACGAAATGAGCGCCACAAATACGAGCATTGCCTCTAAGTCCGTCGGTGCTGCCGTTCACTTGCTGGATGGCTTGTAGCCATAACCGTCTCCGGTTTGCCTGAAACGGCCGGTATCCAGAAGGTATTCTGTAAAATTTGAGTTTGCTCGCGGAGGAATGGCGATTTTTACAGCCAGACACGCAACATGCTGACATTTTAGTTGGAAACAGTTTGCATTTAGCTGTTAACTAGTGTTTAGCTTCAGTTAAGGAAGTTACCAGCAGCAACTAACTCCACTTCCGTTGCCAAGACGCGCGCGCATCGTGCTGAAGACGTCATCATCTCCGGTCATGAACAACAACTGTAGGTCTCAGGAGGCTTCATGTCAAATTACATTACTTAATATTGCTATTCTACTTTCTAGCTTCAGTCTATATGGACCATTCTTGGGTACTCATTCCACCAAAACAACGGTGAGGTGGGCTGTTCTGTGCCTGGAGGGCTCCTGAAGCAGCACTACCACACGGCACACTGAGGACCCCTGCTGGTCGGTGACCTGACCTCATCGGATCCTTTTCAAACACACCTTACTGCAGATGAAAACATGACCAGACAAACACCCAGTGGTCCCAAAGGTTTGCTATAGGCTAGTGATAATCCGCACTGATATTTACATTATTTCCCCAGGCCTCCCAAAACTAACTCAAACAATTAGTTGATTATTACATTTTTATTTGTATTAGTATTAGCAATGGCCTTTATTAATTAGATAGTCACATCTTTGGGGTTTAGACTGTTGGTCAGACAAATAAAAGCAAGTTCAACTTGTTAACTTTATGAAATAATTATTTTTAGCTCCATTTTGGCACTTGTTACTAGACCAAGGCCACATGATGGAGGATGAGGACTTCTGAACTCCTGTGGTGCCAATTTATGCAAAACAATACAATTGATCAGTCAAATTTAGTAGACCCAAATAACATGAGTAGAGGAGCAACTACACAAAAAATACCCAGTTTAATTGTTGGGTTAGTTGTTAGGCATGCAGCAGGGTGTATGCTGCATTGGGTGGCCAGTCAGACTGAAATCTGATTAAAATCTGATTATTATATGATATAAATACATTATATTATACAATATGTATAATGGCGCAGTCGTTGATCTGTAGCATAACCTTACACAATAAAAACATCAATAGTACACGTTACAGCAGGTAGAAGTTCTACACTGTCAAAATTATAGAGACATTAAGTGATGACCCAAGTCAGATTGATTAGCTGCTGCATTACTTATGCTCATTAGCCCATACTTGATGTGCGACACTGTGATGAATTAGAATGTGAAGAAGGGTCATGCTTTTATGTGACAATTTTGTAAAATTGTTTAATGGTACATCAAAACACATGCTTTACTTTACACTGTACTTTTAATGCTCTCAGAAATAGCTTTATACAATATTTTCAGTTAAAATGGAAAAGTACAGTTTGTTTATACATACAATATGAGTGTGGCTCATTTATCAGCACTCAAGCAGTGAATCGTGCTTGGCCTTCACAACAAATGTTTAGTGGATATAATTTCTAATAACCATCACAATTTTAGTGCCTTTTCCCCAAATACAAATATTTGTGAAGGGCACAAATATCTGCCAGGGTTTTCTCACATGCACTATTTCACCAGTTAATGCACCTTCATTTTAGTTGTCACTCAAAAACACATCACATATGCAGCGCCCTTGAGTCTGATTTTGTTTAAAACATTGTTACAAGTGTGTAAACACTGTCATTTCCTAAAGTAAAACCTTTTCCACAAACATCAAAGATGCTCCCCTTGTTGGTTATTGTTGCCAAACACTGACTGACTGATCTGGACTCTAGGACCCTTTGAGCTCTCTCTCCTCTTTCTATGGTCCACAATAAAATAATATGCACATAATCCTGAGTAATTACCGATAACTGATAAAGGATAAATCAAGAACATAGAATAAGACAGAGCACCCGTTGTTGTTGTTGTGAGTAGAATCTGTGCCATTTCTGCTACGACAGGCTAAAGTATGTGCTTATAAAAAAGACCCTTTGGTGATTGGAAAAGGTTGTATGCAAAGTACGCTGGAGGTCTATTTTTATTAAAGAGACTCCCAAATAAAGTTTTATTTTAAGGCTCGGTAATTTAATAAAACACTGGTTGTTTTCAGCAAATGTTATTCGAGTAGTAACGTGTTTGTTCAAACTGATTTGACCTGCAGAGTTGGAGCTCCACTGACAGCAAATTTACAGCAGCAAGACAATGTTGGATCAAAATGCACTACAGTGTCCATGTTCACTGTGATAATGGATCAGCCAGCATGGGCAATAGTATGGTTTATTAACAGGGTCTGAACAACAGTGGATCCAAAAGGCACAAAGTATCATAATATTAAGTATAGTATTATTATTAAGTTGTGCTTACACAGACAGTTTATTGGTAAAATGACGCCTCTATTGGCATTTCCATATGATTTGTTGACTACAGTCACAGTACTTTTCTCTCCATACCTTTAAGCCAGTGTCAGTACTCCACCAATAGATGTCAGTGTTGGTTTTCAGAAATTCAACACAACAGTAGGACAGCAGCATATGGTACCATTTTATAAAAGAGCCATTTAAAATAATTATCTGAAAATTAATATAGTCAGTGAAGTGCAAGAAAAGTAAATTGTTTATTCTTTTACAATTAATTTTTACTGCTCACTTTACCAGTTTGAGTCACTGTAGAAAATCTCACCACGGAGCTCACAGTTGATAACAGTAACCAGGTGAACTTAAAGACAGTACTGTTGTGTATAAATTGTATTTGGACTTCTTGCGGAGTGCACACATACTCTGGTATAAAAATCTATCTGGAAAACTGTGGCTGAGAGTTAAATCAATATTATTTCATTTCTGCTTGCACCTCCACTGAGAGAAAGACCTGAGTCCTACTGACTCTAATGTTTAGTCACAACTGAACAGCCTGCAGTGTTTTGTGCCACAAAAGATATAAATACATATTGTAGATTACACAAGTTCATATGGCACTTCAGTCTGCAGTTATTGTTTATCATGTATCCCTCAATATCTACAAGCTTATGACCTGAAAAGAACCAAACTGGCATTGCCACTATGTCCCTAACCTCCCTCTTCTCCCTCAAGGTGACTCCTCCATCTGTACTCTACCTGGTCTTGCCAATCCCTCTCTCTGCAGTCACCATGGTGCAGTTACTGGAATCCGATTTTCTGATTCTCTTTTTGTGATCTGCCGCTGTCTCTTCAGTTTTGTTACACGTCCTGTAGCTAAACACATCAATAACAGCTCTGTACTGCTGCTTTGTTCCATCCGTCATCAAGGCTGGCTATTTCTAGTCCCCATGTAAATTTTGATGGAACTATCATCTGAAACAATATACCTTTTACATATTTATACAACCAGACAGCAAAATCAGTTTGATTCCATTAACATTTTCACGTCTTCCTATTCCTCCTAGGGACGAGGTGTGTCTTTGTACTGGCTTCATTTCACTGCACACCACCCCCATTTTAATTACCCTTTCCCCCACATAGACTTGTATTGTTTTAAGTGTAGAGAGAAGGAAAATAAAGAGGAAACAGAGGTGAGGAAAAAATAATAATAACAAGGGTGGGGTGGGCTGTAAGTGAATGGCTGGCATGCTTTGGGTGAAGGTGGAGGAAAGGAGAAAGAGAGGTAAAGGGAGGGAGAAGCGAGTTAATCCCTCACAGTTTTTTGTCCACAAGTGGGCCATTAATACTGTCCCCGTTTTTAATAGCTAAAACGTAAAATAGCTTTTTTCAAGACCTGTTTCTGTTCTGTACCTGTTTCTTTCATCCACCAAGATGACTAGTGTTTATTCTGGCTTTTAGCATTCTTGATGCATGTTTGACACTTTGCAGTAGGGATGGGTGTGTTGCTACCTGCTGGCATTGGACTAACACCCTTGTCTGTTTACTTAACAGCACAACAACCTATGTCGACTCAGCCACTTCCACCAGGGAGGGTTGTGAATTTTGCTCCTGCCATCACTCAGTTGTCTGGTGAAGGGTTGAGACACTACAATACAATTACACATTCATTTCACCCACACAGCCAGCCAGCCAGCCAGCCAGCCAGGCTCCCCTCCCCCCTCCCACTCCCCTTCTCTTCCCCTTCTCTGCTCTGCAAAGTGCCCCCTCCTCTTCATATTTCTATGGCGCCCAGCCTCACCCAGCATCTCCTTCTTTACCTGAAAGAGCTCAGATTTCTCCCTTACACCTTCAGCTCTCACGCCTCTTTCTCACATTTTTACCTTTCTTTCACTGTTCCTTACACATCAGCGGCAGGTTCAGAGGAAAACACAAAGGACAGAGGCAGAACTGGAACGAGATTAGGGAGGTTGAGGCCAAAAGGGTGAAGATGACAGACGAGGTAAAGAGAGAAAAATAGCATGAAATACTGTGAAGTGTGAGGGGAGGACAGAGTAAGAGTGGAGTGGGAGTGGGTAAGGTTTTCTTGGTAGAGAATGGGGGATGAGTGGAGAGATGGGCTAATGATATATTGATTTGGTTGAGCCTGGGGCAAATAGGAGTATGTCGGAGAGTCACAGCTTGCAGATCTCTTTAAACACCTGGGTGGGTAGGTTGTGTTGTTTATATACTGTGAGGAAGAGAGATATAATGAAAGATACATCTTTAAGTGTTTGAGCAACAGATGCAAAAACACTAATTATATTTTCCAGTGTTGTATTTCAGCGCTTGCATCCAAAGAACAAATTGAAGGGAATTTTAATTGGCTTTCATGTTTGAAAAATGATAACTCAGCCAGATCTTTGAGCTAGATGAGAATAATCAAAGCTTCTGGCTATAAAAGCAGGCATTTAGATAGCGGGCGGTCACTGGGGATCACATTAGGTGAGATCACTAAAGGGGGAGAGGCAGGGATGGAGTGGAATTAATAGGATTTTGTGCATTTTCTCTTCATAATGCATTAAGGTGCGCAAATGTTCCCATGAACAAGTAGGTGAAAGATGTTGCAACAGATTAGAAAATACAATTCTGAGTGAACAAAGCATCATTATAGGAAAACAGCCTGTGAATAATCTGGAATCTCACTGCTGGAGTCGTCACACATGACAACAGGTTTAAAAAATTTTAATCAGCGGTAATATATATAATTAGGAATTTCATTTGTCTCTCACTGAGCCTTAGTTATTTCAGTATTCTCCATGGCTTCTGTGGCTGTGCCATTCACCTTCCTGTTGTGCTAATGTGAAGCCAGTTTTCAGCTCATGCTGTTACATGTGAATTCATGTGTAATACTGTGTCTACAGACTGAAACACTGGTTGGAGCGAGCAGGTATCCAGGCATAGGAGATGAAGACTCTACGGTTTTTGTATTGAAAGTAATTAGGCCACTCTCACTAAGCCTTCCTCCCTTCTATGGTACAGTGATAATCACCTTTCCCTCTGGAAAATCCTAATCAATGCAGATTGTACTTCTTTTATTTTTTTCATTGTTTCTCCACTTGCCACTTCATTCATAATATCCCCTCCTCCTCCAAACAACTTTCACACTCTCTTCACCCTCACATCACTTCCTCTGTTGCCGAACTTTCTCCCATTTTGTTCCTTTGTTCATCTATTTCACTTTTATTGTAAATATGCCACAAGTAGCTCTCAGCGGGAGAAGACGGTGGTACGGCAGCAGATTACATGGGCTGAAATCCCTTTGGTCTCGGTCTGCCTCACATTTATTTCTTCTTTACAGGATAGATGATGTTGCTATGCCAATTCTTTGCTTCCTTTCCCCATTTACCCCTTACCTCTCCCATATGCTCCCCTGATTTCCTTTTTGCTCCATTCCTGCTCTGTGTGTAGTCTGCTGTGACATGACAGCAGACTGTGATGAGAATTGGGAATAGAGGGTATAGAGTTGTTATAAGTGAGGATTTGAGAATAGTGATGGGTTGACATTAGGGAATAACATCCCCTCCCATCCCTGCTCCATCTCCCTGACTACCGTGAAAAGTCATTAATTTCTATAAGAGGACTTGCACGTCCTACATGCCAGTCAGTCTCTTGTGATAGACATTTAATTCAATTCTTTATACTGTTCAACAACTCTCAAGTGTGTCTACTTGTCTATGCCTCACTTTCTTCCCCTTTCATAAAACAAATGATCGCTATCTTGTCATTAAGCGGGTGTTGCAACAGTTCACAGTCTTGGTGCAACACTGTTCTTGAACCAATATGGCCAAAATCTACTTCCACTGTCTTACATTGGTTACATTTTATTAAAAACACAAGCAAACTGAATTTCTGCAACCTCTACTCTGACTTATTTTGCAGAGATGCATAACACTGAAAGCTAGTACAGACATGGTAGAAGTACAGAAGAAATGTACCTATTATCTGGTGCTGTGGTTGTTTGTTTTGAACTTGATTAGGTATGTTAAATAGATAGATGGCATCAATTCATAAGAAGACGTTTTTAGTGTTTAGAATAAACCTTAACCAAAGATTATATTGAATTAACATTAAAATTAGTATTAACTAAAAATGAATAAATGAGGTCTAGAGGTCAAATGCAGGGTCTCAGTTAAAGCAAATGATATACATCATATACAATATGGTGTTATTAATAGAAAAATGGAAACTGCTTCTCTGTACTTGAATGTACACTCCAGTTTTTTATTGAACGTTATAGATCCTTGTGGGATGCCTTTTTAGCACTGTAGTGTCTGGCAATGACAACAACATTTGATAGAAACATCTAATTGAATCCTAAAAATTCACAGAAGGCAATTTATCAAACAAAATATTGTGGCTAACAGTAAAGAAAGATATCAACAATAACTGTTCCAAAGTTTGGACTCACTCAGAAATGTTCTTGCTTTCAATGAAACCATAAATAAAATGAATTAGAATGAGACATATAGTAAAATGTAAAGAAAACATAGTCATTTAAAAAGTCTGAAATAATGATTTTTAGCTGAAATAATAAGTGCTGATGCGCCAGATACTCAACTAGTCTAAAACCTAGACTCATTTTTTTTGTTTCTTTAAGGAGCACAACCATTTTATGCTCAAACATGAACAACAAACAATTACTCAGGTAAATTGATGAACTTGCATTAGCAGTTAATTAACAAGTCCAAGTCCTTTGACCAATGTTCCCCTTATGCAAGTATGATTTGACATTTACCAATTCCACCTTTGTAGTGCCGTCTCTCCTCTAAGTCAACACACTGTCCTTCCCTTTCTTTCATTGTTTCATTTATCTGCCTCCTCAAAGTCTGAGTCCCCATCTCAAGACATCTCAGTGCTGCTTTGAGGCATTGTTTCCTCTGTGAAACAGGTTTCACACACACAGTGACTTCTCCAGAATGTGAATGAAGCCAAAGTGATGGGTTATTTTCTACTACCAACTATGATATGGCACACACACACACACACACACACACACACACACACACACACACACACACACACACACACTATGTTACATACTGGCAGTCTTCTCCTCCTCAGAGGAGTAAATAAATAATGAGAACACTGTTAAAATTCTGCAATGTATTCCATTGCTCTGCATCTATGAGTCCTCTGCCTCTTTCTAAATAACAATGGAAAGAAAAGCTGTTTTTTTTCTTTTTCTGTTCCCTCTGCTTTAATCTACCATGTGTTCATCCCTCTCTCTGGTTCCTTTACTTCTCCTTCTCCTTTTTTACTCCCCTTGCAAACGTCTCTGCTTAGTATCTGTCAAACGCTGCTCCTACTATCTTCTTTTTTCCCATGTATGCATACTATTTTACCATTAACATTTTTGCAAGACAAAAGATCACAACTCTTCCCCCTTGTGCATTTTAGTGATGCACAACTGGAAGAATGGGACCGATACTAAGATGATTTTTGCTCTGCATTGATGCAGTGATTTCCTAAAGGTTCGGACTAAAAGTTGAGTTCATTCTAAAAATATAAGAGCAGCATACTTCAGTCAGAGGTGAGGGTTGAAAGAAGTTCAGTAATCACTTGTGCTTAATGCTAAATAACAAGATCTGGTATTTAAACTGAAAACAGATCATGGCTTGAGTTGTACAATGCGGATCTGTCCAGTTAAATGTGGTCATCTCAAGTTTTCTCTGTCTTGTGGAGTGGGCAGTTGATATTTCAGAGTATTTCCAAATAACACTGTGACCTTTTGAGTTGAGATGAAAATCTAAAGCAGACAGACTGAGGCTGAGTGATGCATGAGTGCAACAAATCGCAAGACAGGGAGATGTCCGCCTATGTGCCTGTGTGAGTAAGTGTTAAGTGTTAAGGCATACTTTCAGTATTAGTGGCTCTACAGCATTTTGAGACAGGCTAAAATATGTGTAAGCCTGTTGAATGAGACACAGCCACCATGAAATCCTGTATCAGACAGGCTTACAGCAATTAGTGTGTGTTAAGGAGAGAGCAGTAGACAAAGACACACGACATTGTGTGCTTATAGAAGTTGATAAATGTCTCTCTCATCTCCCTCCACTGTTGTGCAGTGTTAACATTTTTCTTATGAGTGACTTTAATCCTTTCTGCCCCTTGAACTGTCTCAGACGTACTTGTCAGTAACACTGCAGTAAATGTGCCACTGAAGCCCTAGCTAGAGAATAGCGTTGTGTGTGTGTGTGTGTGTGTGTGTGTGTGAAGAAGGGTGATAGATTTTACTCACAAATATCTCCAAGGCTGGGCACGTACCTAAAATGAATTTTCTCCATATGCCTCCACCTTGCACCCTCTCTCAGCAGGTCATTTTGATTACTGCAGAAAACCATTGTTCCACCCCATCTCCGCTTCTCCACTGCTCTCCCACTCAGTCATTTGCATTTTCTGTCTTGGCTCTCTTCCATATCTTTCAGTGCATCCTGTCACACCTGTTATTCACTTGTTTTCCCTCATACCCCTTGTTTCTTTTCCTTCATTCTTTGTTGTAGCACAGACCCTCATCTAAATACACAGCCAGTCATGAGCTCTCCACCTGCTTCGGGCAGTTTTTCCTGGTATGAAGAAGGGCAACCATCCTTTTCTTTCTCATAACAAGTGAAGATGGTGCACAATTGGTCAAATGCCATAAGATTAATGAACCCATTCCCTGTTTGTCAGTGTGTCTTGATAGTGCATTGCATGAATGCCTTGATATTTCATTCACCTTTATGTAGTTTTGCTGGTTGTCTCCTCCTGTCCTGGTCAAACAGTGCGCATAAGCTTTCCAGTGCTTGCTCTCTTGCCTGCAGACAAGCACAGAGAGGCAGGGGAGAGGAGAGAATAAGAAGGAGGGAGAGGGTAGTAAATCAGGTATGGGTAAAAATAATGGGGGACTAGAAAAGAGAGCTGTAGCCCAGCCCTTGAAAGGGAGAGAAAGAGGGTGGAGAAGAGCCAGAGAGAGAGAGTGAGAGAGAGAGAGAGAGAGAGAGAGAGAGAGAGAGAGAGAGAGAGGTTATATAGTGTCCAGAAGAATTCATCTTTAGTAGTAGTGCAGCGTACAGATCAGCAGGCTCCTTCTCCGCTGGGGTACAACCGTCTTTTGTGTTCCCCCTGCTGCAGTGGGGGAGTGCATTTACCATCGCGCCCAAGGGGAGAAGCCTCGAAGTATCCTCCAATCAACTGTTAGTGATTTCTCTCATCTTGTGAGGTTGCTGATGATGATTTATTACTGACCTGAGACACACTTGCACTGTGCTCAACTCTGTCACCATCTGGAATGCTGCCATGGTTTTTATTTCCTTTCTTAAACACAAATCCTCCTGTGGATATTTCAAATTAAATGACCAGAGGACAAAAGGGGGATTAAAATGGATTTAATGACTGCCTTTCTTGATTTTGCCTCATTTTCCCCTGTGCAGACTGAAGATGGACTAACTTTTACAGGTGCATTCATTCCATGTGAGGACATCGTTTTACACTCAGTGCTTCAGTAAAAGCATTTTTCAGATTTATTTGCTGCTATATTTCTGAAAGCAAAGCAAACAGGAGCTCATCCTAGAAACTCCACAGCAATAATCATGTAGGACTGAAACTCATGTAGATAAAGGTATGTGGTGATGGACAGGAGATGGAGATGGGAACAGGGGATGACAGGTGGAGTACACCTGCCTGCTGAGCGTGTCTGACACCTCACTGTGGCTTGACTAGTGCTCACTCTCCAGAGTTTGACTATCAGGTCTTTTCCCAAGTTGTCACCAGGCTGGCATGAAATGAGATAGCTTGTGTGTGTGTGTGAGTGCATGACACACAGTGAGTGTATGCGTGTAGTTTGTGTAAGAAGCCAGAGTTTGGCATAACACTGCCTCTGGAAAGGATACATGTGTAATGGAGCCTTGAATGAGGATTAGCAGCTTTAACACCGTGTCGCTGGCTCCATGCAGGGCGATGGACCTCTCAAGCTACATACGACCTCGCTGACAGTTACTAGCTGGAGGATTAGAGATAAAGGTTTAACCAACATAAGAAGAATGAGAGGGCAAAGATGGAGACAGTGGGAAAAGTTATACTGAGATTCTATCTCCCTTCTTTTATCCCAGGGGGGTGCAGACTCAGGCTAATTAAGAGTGGGCATTCCATATCAATAGACTGAGGGGATTTATAATAGCTGACAGATAATTAAAACAGTCATTGGATGCATCTGAGAATCAGTGAGTTTTTTGCCATTTCCCTAGCAAGCATAAAATCCAGTTGATCCATGAATTGGTTTGATATTGATTTCTCTACATGGCCAGAAGAGAGTATTGTCTGATCTCTAATCAATAGGTCATTAATTTAATTATAATCTGTTATTCTCTCTCCTTGAGCAGGTAGACATACTGACAGAGTATGCTATAGCTTAGAGGATCAATGTTCTAATCTTTGTCATGATCCTTGTCAGGTATGGGATTTAAGTAGATGTAAGGCTCAGCTTTAAAAGAAGCATTAGTTGTGGCCTGTCTCGATGTGTGTAGGTGTGCATGATTTTTGGTCTTGTGTGCCTGATGTGTGATAGTGGAATGGTCAGCAACTTGCAACACCCAACCTGTCCCACTTTTCAACTTGGTGAGTTTCAATAGACTTTAATTAGGGAATGCCTTTAACAATCCATTGATCCTGAAGTGGGGGACCAGACGAAGTGAAGAAACTCCTGATGCGGCTTTGAGAAGAGGAAGCCTCAACAGACACGCTCAGCAATCCTTCAGCCATCCTGCATAGCGAAGTGTAGCAGGTGGTAAACATGATGTGGGAGTGAAGAAAGAAAAACAGGACTCAGGCAATTTCTTTGATTGCTGCATTGTTGGTGTAAAAGAGCATTGCAAAAAGTGTTTGGAGGTTTAGCACTCAGGAACAGTGCGGGGGCGTTCAGCAACAGTTCTGCTGGGAAAACCTGCTCCATCCTGCAGTTTTCGGCGTTAAAGAACAAAACACTGCAGGGTACAACACACGTACTCTATGATCAGTTATGACTGATTAATCATTGATTTGTCTGAAACAACAGCCTAATCTATTTAATGACACTAGCACAAATCATCAGGACTCTTATAGCACATCTTTTCTCCATGCAGCTGACTAAAGAAAAGCTTAAAGTGAAACTGGATGAGCTACAAAAAGCACAAGAACTTAAAGAAGCAAAGCGTTTACCTGCAATGGAGACAGAAACAAACAAGTGGGACCACAGCTTCTCCACTTTTAAATTTACTGTGGATTTTAACACTTGAATTGTGAACAAGAAGAGGAGAAAAAGTGACTAAGCCAATTAAACTATCCATCTCTGGCAGGGATGTGTTGTGTGCTACTGTGAAGAGGAGAAAGAGTACTGTAATATAGCACAAATCTGTGAATGAGGGTGGGGCTTTCCCATTGCCTCAGACAAAGACCTTGATACAGAGAATCCTGGTGAGAGAACTGGTTTGTGCCTGAGACCAGATTCCAGACCTGCACAGTTCAGCTCCGTGTCAAAAGTCAAAATGGGGTGCAACATGTGTGTGGTTCAAAAGCCTGAGGAACAATACAGGGTTATGTTCCAGGTGAGCAGCATCTCTTATCCTCTCCCCGCCCTGTGTCTGTCTGACACTGTCTGTGTTTTTATTTCTCTTAAGCAAAATAATTTGTGTGCCTTCATTTACATCATCTTTGTTACTCTGTCATAACTCAGGCCTTTTTTACAGTGGTGCTGCTGCTGGATGAGAGACGATCAAAAGAGCCCAGATTTAAATGCCATGCTTCCATCTTCAGAACATATGCTTGTGATGTTGACACACTCGTTTAAACCAAATTATTCACATATTTAACCTATGTTTTTGCTCCACAAGTTTTGAACCCCAAACAATTGTGCATCTATTTGTGCTTTTGGAAAAAAAGCATAATCGGGTAATTTATGAATGAGTCAAAGCACAATAATAGCACCATTATATCATAAAAACATGTTAATAACAACATTACAAGAAGCAATTAGATATATTCAAAACAGTAAATGAATTGAACACGACTGATGGATTTCATGTAATTTCCAGATGATGTGTCATATTTCACATCTGCAAAAATCCACTACTTTTCTGGTTTTATACAGATTTTACATGCACGCCCTTGTACCTCTTGAGCAACACTATTAATGCAGTAATAAAATAGTCATTCAGAGATGATTCAGAGATACTGATGTTACGATAATAATACTTCATGGTAATTATCAGGATTACTATCAGAGAGAGAAGCGGTACAGATAAGCTGCTAGATAAGTGGAGAAGAGTGGTGCAGAGCCACAGCGGCAGCAGGACGGATGGGTTGTTAAAGCTTGGCTAAAGTGTTGTGGGAGATGGGGGTTGCCACGGTTACAGCCTCAGCACCACCTGCCAACTGGGACCACAGACTGTACGTGAGCAAGCTCATCTGGCTGTGCAGTGCCTAAGGAAGCTCCTGCTCAGCGACTCAATGATACATGCAGTGACCGAAATAAGTCCCATGCTTACTAAGCATGAAAAATGCTCAGGCCTCATAGGTATGCAGTGCAACAATTTTAGAATCTGTGGCACCAGAAGCCTCAGCTGGGTTTCTGCTGCATGTTGAAGTTGCGGTCTGGGCCAGTTAACTGGGCTGCAGCTGGTGCCAGAAGCGTTGCCAAGGGAGAGGAAAACGTGCAGAGAAATTAAGTCCAAATAGGGGCACAGTAATGAGCTCAGTAGGGGTGTGGAAATAGGCAAATGAAAGAGGGAGGAGAAAGTCAAACTGTTTCTCTCTTTTCTTTTATTCTTTTTTGGTGCTGTTTGCCATCAGATGTCAAAAGCAATTGATTTGAGCGCTTCATGGAGCAGAGGTGAATAGAAAGGCCTGAGTGCCTCCGCAAATCCCCAGGGTGGAGTGCAAGAAAATGAGCAGCGAGGAGGTGTGCGTAGTCTGGAATGTGATCATAAAACCAGAGCGGGGCTGGTGCCTGCCAGACTCAGTGGACTTATTTAACTGGGGTCAGTTGTAATGACACTGACCTTGTGCAGGTCAACATTTTTGAAAGTGGAAATGAAATAATTGCACTGATCTGGTCTATGTGAGGTCAACTGTACCCAAAGGTTGTGTCCCTAGGAGCCCGTCATCCCAGAAAGACGTTCAGCTCTGTTAGACAGGGGAGCTGCACGTGGTTTCTAAATGGGTGTGGTGATGAATGAAGAGCAATAGACAGGAGGTATGTTGTATGATGGAACTGTCATGTTGTATGCAAAGTCAGTTGTGTGAATGGAAACTGTGTAAGTATGCCAGATGCACTGAAGTGGTGAAGGAGCAAGTCTGCATATATTGTGGTAAGCTTGAAATGAGATTGCTGGCTAGGAGCAGAGGAGTCGGAGATGGAGAAAACGAACACAGATGGAGCACTGAGTCAGTGCCAGAGGCTTTGGCTTTGAGAGGATCACTAGTGCAATAAGGATATAGTGAACTGAATAAAAAGCATTGGGCCAATGTCTATTAAACCATAAAATAAGCGAAACATGTGTATTAAAATATTCCAAAAAACTAAGGACAGCTGAGGTAATCACAGACGGCATGCTGTTTTGTTTTTAAAATTCAACCTGTTATTACCTGCAATAAAACAAACACATGGCTGATTAATCTAAAGATTGTGCTGAATATACTATGTCTAATCATTTAAAAAATATATCATAAAAAGGGAAACATTATTGCATTTCTCCCCACATTTCACATCCTTCCACGCTTCATATTTTGCTTTTTAAAACTCTGCAGCTTTGAGCTGTTTTCGTTAACTAACCTGTGAAATTAGTGTAGGCTACAGAGTAACTCTGTCTTTGGACAGGGAACACACCATTAAACAGCTTACAGCTAAATCAGGCTGCAAAACCTTGCTGTTAAATTGCACTATATCAAAACATGTGCTTCTTTTGCCAAAGGAATAAAACTCATGTATTATACATCAGGCCTCTGCTTCACATACGCTGAACACTGGTGGTTGGTACACACCCATTGACATATTCCTGATGCATTTTCCCTCCTATCGCCAGAGGTAAAAAGGCATATTGTAATTTAGTTAATAAATTATGGACTCAGCTGTAAACCCATATGCATATGATAAACCCTTCTGAGCCATATATTGCATATTACCTGCATTTTAAAGATTACCTGACCCACACATGTACAAACACACACAGCAAACCTCCTGCCCCCTGAGCCCTCTAGCCGCTCCCTTCTTTTTCCTATCCCGGTCGATGGCGAGCAAGAGGCTGTTTCTATGGCAACAATCGTCATTAAACAAACCTAATGTGTTTTAATTCACAATGACATGAAGGAATATGCTGACAGTCAGGCACACAGACAATCCATTTGTACCAGTGATCAGCTGATTTTAGTGATGTACATACCCACACATGAACAACATGATACTAGAGGTTAAAGTAAAATGTTTCCTATTTCCTCTCTTCTTACTGTACTGTACTGTTCTTACAGAGAGACTGCTCATTACTTTTGGCTTTCTAGTGGCTTTACGTGAGGAGTGTTTTCTCGAGTGAAGTGCAGCCCTCTGTGCAGAATGTGTACAGTATGTGTCTGTCAGGGTTCCTGATTTTTCCTGCTACCAGACTTCTCAGACATGTGACTGACATGCTGATGAGACAAAACGATACTGTTGGAAAGGATAGCAGTCCCATCTCTCACTTAAGAGCACAAGAGTGACAGAAAGAGGGTGGAGTGGATTATTGTGAGGTCATATAGTCTCTGACATGCTGTCGTTTCCCTTTGAGGATCAGTGAAGTGTTAAGCATTTTAGTTTTTATAACCTTTCACGCGCTCTCTGCCAGACTTACTGCTCTTCCATCACCACTGTAACAACTCTGGCTATAATCCCTCTCTTGTTTTAACTAATGGATATACTGTAAAGGTGGGAGCATGAAGATATTCATATCTTTCATACTCCCACTGGGGCTTATTAGCTTTTTGATGTCAATATCAATCGCTATCTTCTCACTGTTATCAGTTCCTAACATGTCCATTCAAATCAACTTGGTGTCATCAAACAACTGGACTTATAGCTGGAGTAACTCTGTCTCCGGATTAATTGATTTTCTGATGAGGTGACTGCCCCAGCCTTCAAAGCGTGGGAGATGAGAAAAATCAATTACAGAACAAGTGGAATTCAATATGCTGAGGACGGGTTTCAGTCATGCAGGGGCCTCTGCATAAACAGTCCATATACATCTGAGATTAAAAAGTACATAGTCTGTGATGCCAGTAGATGACACTTCATAATCTCACTGTAATTGTTAATGTATTTTTCCCCCACGCTGAAGATGTGAGATAGTGTTTGTTACTTTGGACTCATAGTACCATTACATCCCCCCTTCTTTTTTCATCTCAGCCTGTTGTACAGCACATAATTTGCTCTTTAAAGGGCTTTCAGATAAAAACTAATTATGCATCAACCACTTAGTAATTCCCCATGAGCTTCCACTGTGTGTGTGTGTTTACATACGAGTACTGAACCCAGAGCCAGACTCACTTGCTATTTACATTCACCCGGCAGTTCCTTGAAAGCTTGTTGTCTACATTTCTCCTACATCATTACCATCCTCACCTCCCTCTTTGCTCCCCATGCGCTCCTTCTGTGTCTTTCCTCCTTTGCATTCTCTCACTACACTTTGAACTTCCCAAATCTCTTTCATCTCTACCCACATCATCCCCATCCACACCCTCAGCTCCACAGTCAACGCCGATATCACCACCGCCCATCCCCTGCTGTGAATTTGGAGGCTTCACTATTTAGTCTGAATTTTCAATTCCATTTTATCACACAAATATACAGTAAGGATATAGACTGGGAATGGGTGTGCACCCATGGCTTCATTATAGAAGAAGAACAGCTGTATGTAATGACCCACTAACCCAGAGATAAGAGACAGAGCAGCACATGGTAAAAGTGTAATAGATTCTACATCAAGTCTGGACTGAAAAACAGACTAACACACAACAACCATTACCCTGCATCAAGTCATCTTCAAAGCAATCTCAGCCCCTCTCATTGATAATGAATGAGAACCCCCCTCTTTCTTCTCTCTCAGTATTCAAACCTGTCACTCACGACCACGGAGCTGCTTCCTAATAGCCTTTCTCTGATGTTGGAGAGCTGGGCCATGGTCATGAGCACAGAGTGCTGAAACAACAGATCCCTCCTGGTGTCTAGAGAGAAAGAGCAGGAGGTGAAATAAGAAGCAGAAATAAAAATGCATGTTGGTCATGTTGTAGGTGTTAAGGTGCGAACATGCAAATTATACAGTGCTGACACCAATAGGCCATGTAGAGAGGAGATATATTATTTGTTTCCAACTGAAAGGGCTCATTAAGAGAGAGACAGCAAGACGTATGAAATAACATTAGTGCGAGGAAAGACAAACACGCACCAGTGGATGGACCAGCTGACATAGATGGAAACACAGGAGTGCAAGTGTTCATCTCCTGGGAAGGGACAGAGCTGATAGAATTGCTGAGGCAGCAAAAGAAAACCATTGCTGAAAGAAAACAGGAGAGAGAAGACACGGGCGTGGACATGGGGAGATGGGATAAGAGGCAGAAAAGGAAAAGTGTGAGCACGGAAACACAATGGAAAAGGAGGAAAGATAGACCAGAGTGGTGGTAGTGGTGGTGGGGTAATGGCATGAGAGAGAGTCAAATCAAGAAAGGGGGGTGTAGAGGCTGAATGTGGCAAGAAAGTTTTTGTGCTTGGCTGCACAGGGGAACATTGATTTGACATGCAATTACTGAAAGGGGACAAGAGAAGAGCAAGGGAGTGGGAGAGTGGAGCTCGGTGGTAAAGATGTGGGGAGACGCAGACAGCCAAGGTCAGTCACCGTGTGCAACACGAATGAGGCTGTACAAAGGCAGTCTGGCTCAGTAACTGCCTGCGACTCTCATTGGCACATGGACATCATCATGTTCTCTCTCTCTGTGTCACATGAAATGAAATTGTGAGAACTGAATTCGTCTTTATGTGCTTGTTTGAAAATGTAAAATGCTGCCATTTTAAATTAGTTGCATTCTATTAAATTCTGAGGGGATACTGCAGCCATGCTAGCAGCTCTGTGTGCACAGCTGTGTGCTGAGCTGAATGCTAACCACAACCACGACAAGTTCTGATTGATTTGATCAGTTTTGGCACAATGAAAGCTAAACCCCCTATCCTGATTGTAATTCTTCAAGATTTATTTTCAATAACGTTCAATTTTTAATGCCCCTGCTCTTTCCATGTTGGGGTATAGCAGTTCAAATGTTTCAGCCTAATGTATAAAAGGCAGCCAGACAGCTTCAACTGTGTATTTCTATTTAAATATTCACAGAGAAGAAGAAATCATTAATAACAATATTGTATGTTTAAGTTAGAAATCCCAAGACAAATGCCTGAGATACTTTCTGCAGATATTTAATAAATGATATCATCTAAAAATAAGCCATTTGAAAATAAACCGCCAATAGGGAGACAACTGACTGTTTCGACAGTGAATATTTGCTTTTGCATCTTAATGAAAAAAAGCTCTCTATACTTTTCCAGCCATTCGCTTTATTAACAGTAACCTTGTTACTGCTTTCTTTCTCTCCACAGAAGGGTCGCATAAGCAACATGCAACGCTCTTTCGACGTCGACGGTCGACTGAAGGTCTCAGTATACAGCTTTCTGCTCTGCCTACTGTGATGTGGTGTAGAAACCTGTTTGAAACCTTGTTTGGTTTTGTCTTTGTTCCAGTAGAAACACTTTCAGCCGTGTGACAGCATAAATTCTTGTGTGTCTCTAAAATATATTTTTCAACTTTTTTGTTTTCTGACTAACATGATCTCAGTCCCTCCTTGTTTTAGGTGTAGTACCCCTTCCTATTTGCTGTTTTCTATCAACTAACCTTGTGTACCGATCTGGGTCTAGCCGCTGTCCTGTCTTTCTTGTTTTGCTATTCGTGTCAGCCTCTGTCAACTATAACATTTCACTATATGCTGCCCATGTTCCAAACCTCTGTCTGTGGTATTTATGTAGACAATGTAGATGTAGAGAATCAGTATCTTGTTGCTTCTTCCTCTCTTTTTCTCTTCATCCTCTTCTCCTGTCCTCCACCATTTGAGCTTGACTATGTGTGTTTTTCAGGTCAATGGAAAGGAGCTTTCCCACCTTTCTGGGGATCCCACCCTGGACATACGGGACCCCCTGCTGTCCAGCATGCTGAGGCGAGGGGCCCGCAGACGAGTGGGCCTAGCAGGAGCTCCCGGAGGGTTAGGCCCAGTGACCATGGGAGTGGCTGACTGTGTAGACAGCTGCACCCAAACAGACATCAGCTTCCAGCATATGTTGACCCTGGGCAAGAGCAGCCAGCATCCCTGTGGAGCTCCACCCCCACCCGACCCTCCGCCATCCCCACCACTACCACCATTACTGGAGCCATATCTATTCAATGAACTGTGAGTGGGAGTAGACTTCTGCAGCAGCCCAACTGTCAGATCAGAACACCTCTGCTGTCTTTCTCCTAGTCCATGCCATTCTGCCCCTCGTTTTCTAGCTTTTCTAATTATTGAAATTTCTGTCTCTCATATTCCGTCTCAGCTTTGCAGAGCCTGTTTATTATGACCCCACTGACTACTTTGATATCACTCAGCATGAAGTGGACAGGCAGGATGAGCTGGAATATGAGGTGAGAGCCCATTAGTTACTCAAATTCAGCTACAGATGGCTGCCTCGCTGCTCTCAGTGCGACACCTTCTAACTTTTCACTAACTGTTCTAGGAGGTGGAGTTGTACAAGTCTCGTCAGCAGGATAAACTTGGGCTAACGGTGTGTTACAGAACTGATGAGGAGGAGGACCTGGGAATATATGTTGGAGAGGTGAAGTTGGTGTTATAGAATCTAAATTTCAATACTTTTTTTTCTTATGAATTATTAATACTCCTGAACAAATCCTACTGTTTTGCAGGTGAACCCAAATAGTATTGCTGCAATCGATGGCCGCATCCGCAAGGGAGACAGAATACTAAAGGTAGAGGTTTTGTGAACTGTATACGGGTGGTAGCTATTATAATATTTCCTCACAACAACAGTTAACCTAACACTTTTTATAGCTATTTTGTACATTTCCTCCAGTTATATAATACATGAAACAAAGTCTTGGGTAACAACCGTTCCCATTGATCTGGAATCAAGTAGCTATTAATAAAGCCTTTTAAAGGAAAGTACTGCAGCGTTTATATTAAAGTTTTTCATAAGAGGTTGAATATTATTACCCATGCTATTAATCTAAAGAGTTTGTATTGTTCAGCTCTAAAGAAAACCATTTTCGTGATTTTACGGAATCTAGCCCTGTTGTTATATTAGCTCAGTTTTGTTCTCCTTTTTCTCTGTCAGATAAACGGAGTGGACATCCAGGACAGAGAGGAGGCAGTAGCTATTCTCACCAGAGAGGACAGCACTAATGTCTCCCTGCTCCTTGCACGACCCGAAATAGAGGTGAGAAAATTGGATACGTGGTCTTCAGGGAGCAAGTTGAATACTGACCTAAAAATGCATATTTCTCCCTTTATCTTCCTCTTTGTGTAGCAAGAAACTGGCTTGAGTTGAAAATACTCCATATTAATATTTAGTTATGAGATTGGAAGGGAGGAAAATCACTTCAGAAACTGGTGATACAAGAAAGAGCGTGGTTCTCTGATTTGTCCTATCCTGCAAACTGATTTGTGGAGGCAGAAAAGCAAAGAGGAGCAACAACATGATGAGAACACAGATAGCATAAAGAGAGAGGCAAAGACAAATAGTGCTTGTACTTACGGTGCTAATGTGGCATTGCTTTGTTTCCCTCAAGGTCACTCTTCCAGCAGATATGAAGACATACATAATACAATACACCCCTCAACAATGCATTTAAACCATTTAAACATATAAACACACAACTTGACACATGTTGATCCAGCTAAAAGGATTTTTACAGACACAGTGAATGTGGGGATGGAAATAATAAATATGCTGGCTGCTTTTGTACAGAAGGAACTAGAGGGCAGATTTTAAAGGCACTCATTAAAATGGTCTAAGTAAAGACACTCACACACACACACACACACACAAGCATATCGCTATTTAAGTATGTCCTCGTATTTGGAGAGGTGAGCACAAGCACTACCTGCAAAAGCCTGACAAGATTTATACTGGTACGGTCAGGTCCCACATTAAGATTCAAGTGAGGGAGGGGAGGGCGAAGAATCATCAGAGGGAAATGCACACGAAGAGATTAAAGCCCGATCCCCTGTCTTGTGGAAGAAAGAGAACTGAGGGGCCTGTCAAAGAATACGAATGAAGATGAAGCTAATCAATACGTCGTCATGCAATCTGCACACAATCCAAATTCAAATCAAACCAATTAGCTGAGATAAACTGTGCTGTGAGGAGGGAATTGTTTACTGATTTAAGTACAAGTATTTGCATTTGATTTGATCAGCTTCTGAGAGGACGCCAATCAAAATGTTGTTTAAATATAAAGTACCATTCATGTCTATAGAGTGGATTACTCTGTATGAGCACTTTATCCTCTTATACCAAAAGCTATAAAACTAATCGTGTTACACAGATGTACCCGTTAAATCAGAACTGATATTTATTTTTGTGACATTTCATTAAATGCAAACTAGAAGCTGTTGCAGATTCTCAAGTGGTGTTAAAACCTCACACCGCTCTGACCCCATCTAGTGTCAAACAAGGGTACTACTCTTTACAACCCAAAAGACTCAGGGGATGGGGGGGCTATGCCCTGAGGCCTGTTCATTAATCCTTCCATTATTGCTCCACAAAAGCAACAATAAAATCAATGAGCGCAAGTTAATTCATTATTTTATAAAAATATATATACAGACTGATCTCTACAGAACATTCTAATACATACTTTTCATTTTTCTTTTTCAAACTCACCCTTTACCTGTCAGAACGACAACCAGTTGGACCCAGATGAGCTCGACCTGGACCCACTAGACAACGCTGTCCATCTGTCCAGCAGCCACAGACTGAGGAGCAACACCTTCATCCTGGGTGCTGGACCCAGCAGTGCTGCTGATGGAGGTGTGCTACGTGTCCATGGTTGCTCAGTGAACAGGGATTCACCCGATTTGCTCCAGACGGTGCTGAGCAACAGCCAGGAGCTGGACAGCGGAGTAGGCCGTACAGATGAAAGCACAAGGTATGAAGAGTCGTCAGAGCACGACCTTCTGGGAGATGACCACACCAGTGCCTCCAATACAAATGCCACAAACACACCAGGCAGCATGCGCAAGTTTCTGTCTGATCGAGGGGACACTCCACCTTTGCTGCACTGCCAGGACCTCCAGTTCAGTACCGACTCCCTCTTAGGCCTGGACTGTGTTAACGGAGGAGGGCTGGAACACGTAGAGAGATTGGAGAGGGCCTTTATGGGAGATCCCATGAGGATGATGATGCCTGGGCTGACTGAGGAAGAGTGTGAGAGGTACAAAGAGCTCCTGGAAATCAAGTGTTATTATGAGAATAATAGTAACTCTGTGTTACTACTGGGTGGCCAGGAGCTGGCACAAGAAGAAGGAGGTGTCTCACTGGATGTGAACAGGAATGAGAGCTTGACGCAGCATGAGATGGCCCTTTTGGAAGAAGAACTGCGGCATTTGGAGTTCAAGTGTCGTAACGTCCTGAGGGCGCAGAAGATGCAGCAGCTGAGGGAGCGTTGTCTGAAGGCTTGGCCTTTAGAGGACAAGAACGGAGCGAGCGCTGGTTGTGGACGCTTGGACATCAGCGGCACTTTGGTCAGTGAGGAGTCCTGTCACCACGCTCTGTCGGATATCAATGAGCTTCCGGAGAGGGAGCGCTCAGATAAAGATAGTACGAGTGCCTACAACACTGGAGGGGAAAGCTGCAGGAGCACCCCTCTGGTAAATGAACAGTACCCTTCACACTCAACACAGAGCCTGGAGGGAGAAGAGTCTGTTGTTTCAGCAGGTCTGCAGGTTTCAACACCCTCTAGACAGAGAGAGAGAGGAACCAGGACTGAAAGAGGAGAGAACGTACAAGCCAACTTAAACCAACCCTATTCTCCCCACACTCACAGAAGAGGAGCTGAGGCAAAGACATCTAGCCCAGGAGCTAAAGTTAAGTCTCTGTCCCGGGATGGAGGAAGCAGGAGAGGCTCAGATGGAGGGGTGAGACGGAATCACAAATCCAGTGGGACAACAGAGAGAGCAGGGGGACGCAGTGCTGAAAACAGCCCTTACCTGTCCCGTCGCCAGACTGAAACAAAACCACCTCAGCGATTCCTGAGCTGCATGCAGCTGAGATCTCCCTCCACCTGTGAGCGGCTTGGAGGACTCAGAGAGACTTTCGGAGAGGGCAGCATGGAGAATGGGGGGGGCACCAGCCCAATGAGCTTGGGTAGCACATGTAAGAATGTTCCTCAGGCCCCAGGTGCTGTACCTTTATCCTTGTCGCCTCCGCTGCTGCCTGCCTCCCCTCGTATGGAGTGGAAGGTGAAGATCCGCAGTGATGGATCACGCTATGTGGCCAAACGGCCTGTGAGGGATCGTCTCCTGAAGGCACGCGCCATGAAGATCAGAGAAGAGCGTAGTGGCATGACAACAGATGATGATGCTGTTAGTGAAATGAAGATGGGGCGTTACTGGAGCAAAGAGGAGCGCAAGCAGCAGCTTCTAAAGGCCCGAGAACAGCGGCGGCGCAGGGAGTTCATGATGCAGAGCCGTCTCGACTGCCTGAGAGAGCGGGAGAGGGACCAGGGCAGCAGCGGCGGGGCACAACAGGCGATGGCACAGCAGCAAGAACCCCCCTCCATCCTGGAGCTGTGCCACCGTAGGAGCCTGAAGAAGCGCAGTCGCAGAATCCTTGACAACTGGATCACTATACAGGAACTACTGGCTCATGGTACCAGGTCTGCTGATGGGAAGAAAGTCTACAACCCCCTGCTTTCTGTTACCACAGTCTGAGATAAGATGGGATAGAGAGGCAGAGAGTTAAAGATATAAACAACCAAACTGTTGTGATAGGGTCTTATAGATGAACACAAGTTGCTTTAGTGGCACAAATATTTGTCTGCAGAGATGCAACAACATTCTGAATGTCAATGATGGTTATTTAAAGTAGCATTGCTGGGCACCAGCAAGAAATAAACCTGAACTAAGACTCAGTGACTGAGAATGCCAGGGTTTGTGCATCCACTAACAGTTCTTCTCAAACAGAAAGACAAATACACATTCACTTAAAGCAGCATTTCTAAATGCATACTATAATCACAAAAGTGATCATTTTCTCAAATAACCTTCAGTATGTTTTAAATATAATCTATTCCTCTTCAGTTGTGTTAACCTGAACCAGTCTGGAAAAGACATTTTCAGGACCCTTTGCCTCTCACACAAAGGGAATGTGAATTTAATCTTGGACAAAATCTGTCAGATTGGAGATCTGAAAGTAAATTCACAAGATAAAAAGAGTGCAGGATGGAAAAGTGGACAGGTGGAAATGTCTGAAAGAGAGATGGTACCTCCTGCTGTACAGTCATTACAGAAAAACTGCACAACAGAAAAGTAATTACAGGCAAATAGAACAATAGAATATTAAAAAAAATCAAAAGTGAAGCTAAAAATCCCACAGCCATGATAATGCTCTGAGAAAAAGCCAATTCTGTGCCATAAAACTGTTTATTTCCTGTCTATAATTAAACTTTAAGGACATTTTCAAAGCAACATTGTGTGCCAGTTAATGTGGTTATGCCCTATTTTGTATTCTTGCACTGTCACATCCAAATGCTTCTTTCTGATGAAACAGGAAATGCAACATCACTGTCAGGTTTTTGATAACGAGGAGCTGAGGGTGCCTTCCTCTTAAGGCAGACTTGGGTGTATAGCACAATTTTCAGTGATGCAAAAAGAAGCTGAAATAAACATTGAAGCACATAGCAACTGATGGGCATACTGCTTTTTAAATAGACACATTGCATCATACGAAGCACAGAAAACACTAAATCTTAAAGGGTTTTGTGCTTTTTCCAACTGTGAACAAAGCCATTTGATTTCAAATGAGCTACAAAGAAAACAATTGCATTTGCAACTACATCTACTTTTTCCATGTCATTGCGACTTAATTCACGTGTTTGTCTTACTTTCAGAACAAGCCTCTGTATAGTTATCCAGCAAGCCACTTAATGTCGATAAGCTGATTTTTTATTTGACTTACATGCATGTTTGATATTGAGGCTGAAATCATTTTCTCTCATGTACTTAAAGACTAAAAGCCTTTAACTTACTGTAATTGTGAGTGTGTATTTCTATGAATTTCCTCAGAATTCTAGCATAAATACCACAGTGTACTTGTTTGTTCGATATTGTGATGTCCAGTGTCTGCCATTTTACAGTGTAAGCTTTTCTAAATAAACGCTGTGATCTCAGAACTCTATGGTCCTACTTTATCGCTACTACAGGTCAAGATTTGAACAATCATTGTGACAAATAATGGGAAATAATGAGTCACTGTATCCTAAACAATTCTAAACCTTTATTTTTCTAACAAGAGTGAAAAGAAACAAAGGCAACATTAAAATGAAAAGTTTATACACAAACTCACGACAACTGTGTG
>OMLM01009389.1:178872-199326 GCA_900302695.1 Helostoma temminkii
AGAAGGAAGGAGAATGACAAAGCCAAGAGGTACAGATATTCATTTTGGGAAAGTAGCACCAAAAACATTAATGCCTGTTTTAACACTTCCCAAAAAGACTCAGTTTATTCAAAATGTATGTCCCCTCAAAACAGCATAAAACACAAGATTCAATACAACTAAAAAAATACAGGTTTAAACCATGGTGCTGTTATCTAAGATCAGCTGTCAAATCGTCTGCTGTATCTCAGCGTCAGGAGACATGTCCAAACAGAACTGTCTAATGTAACCCATAGTTTAGCTTATCCAACGTCAATAAACGGACTCAAGACGTGTGAAACTGCAACTGCCGGTGCTGAAACAGGCATTTAATACAGTAGGGATTAAATAGCATACTGACTGACCGTAGAGACAACTCTAGACCAAAGACACCCCTATTACAGTAAGTCCCACATCGGTCCAACACAGTCTTAATATGTTTAAAGGGAGAATGGGTGCAGGGGAGGTGGAGATAAAGTTTTTGGTAAGACAGTGATTCTGGTGGGGAAAATAATGGGTGAAGATACTTCTCAGGAAAGGAGTGTAGAAGAAGAGCCATTGCTCTGTTAGTGTCTGAATGTGTTAATGAGGGGTGAGAAGGGACACAGGGTACAGGGGGATGTCCTGCATCTTTCTATAACGTGACACGGTCTTCTGGAAAACAATTCTCTGTCTCTTGAATTCCTCTGACGAATCCACTTAAACAGAGCCCCGATGTTGACTATATCACAAAATCTGTCAAAGCGAAACAGTAAAAATTTAGATTTGCAAACTAATTCAGATAAGATTAAAACTATTAGTAGAAAATAAAAAGAACATTAAAAACTAAATAAAAGGGCTTTTACCTCTGGATGGATTTGGACAGGTAAGTGGGGGGAGGGGCTGTTGTTGAGGGGACAAGTTTTCTTTGACTCTGAGGCAGCCAGTGACCGTTCGCCTGCCCCTTCCCCACTGACACCTCTGTGGCTTTTTCTCTTCCTCTTGGAATCCTTGGCTCGTCCGCGGCTGGTTCGCCTCTGCTCTTCAAGCTCGATCTGAGAGAGATTAAGTAGCTGAGGTGAACAGACTTTACAAGAGATTTCCTCTAGTGTCAAAGTACTGCTTTAAGGAACTGCATGAACTGCAAAGGAAATATGTTATGTAAAACATCAGTTACAATAGAACTAGGGGACCCGCGCTATCACCTACAGTATCAATGTGATCCTGTATAAAGTAAATATACGTGTGCTGTCGAGTGACAGTCTTTGATAAAAGTTTACATACAACATAATCTGAAAAATGTCTTTAAGATCATTAAAGAAATTTGAATATTACACAAACTCTTTTCCCTTAATAAATAGAAACATCATTTAAAAACTGCATTTTGTATTTACTCTGGTTATCTTTTTGTAATATTAAAATTAGTTTGATGACCTGAATCAATGGCAAATATGCAAAAGCAAAAAAACAACACATCACGCAAATACGTTTTCACAGCACTGTAGTTTTGACTGACGTGTTGAATCTCTATCCTGACACATGCTATTCCTTAAATTGCAGATTAAAGAGCATACTGATTAAACAATATTAATTAACAACCCAAAAAAAGTTTGCTGTCCTGACCTGAATGAGTGTGTGCAGTGTTTCTCTTGGTGGAATGGATGAAGCTTGGAGGATTCTGTGGATAATGTGTGTCTGGTCCAAAGACACCTCCAGCAGATCTCCTTCCAGCTGCAGCTCCTCCAGCTGGGCCCGAGTGGATGGGGAAAGCTCCACTACCTGGCCTTTTAGCGAAGGCAGCAGGGGCAGCAGTGACCCCACATCTGAAAATGGTGCAGCAAGAAGACACGGTCAGGACAGGTGTATGTAGGACGTTTGTGGTTATTTAGTTATCAATTCCACATCTTACCTGTAACAACTGACTTATTGCTGATGCCATTTTCACATTGAACCTGTGGACAAAAAATAATTGTATAAAACAGGCAAGAGGCAATTTCACTGTCAGAATGTGTAGTTAGCCAGAGCAGTTTACAGTTATCAGTCTATATGTGGTTTAGCACTAAACTGAAAGACAAATAATGGGGTGTTAACCTCAGTGCCGTTGCTCTCTTTTGGGTTCTTCTTAGGCGACTTCTCCTCTGTCAGATCAATGACTCCATCGTCTCCTTCCCCTCCCTCAGAGTCTGACAAAACAATCACTGAGCTCCCGTCTGTCTTCTTTTCCTTGTTTTCCTCTTTCTCTGCTTCATGATTAAGAGTCTCTTTGAGTTCTTGCAGCCTCTCAAGTGCATGCTGTAGCTCTGGTGTCTCAAGTGCCTTTTTGGCTCGGCCCTGCCAGGTGATGGCCCTCTCTGTGAGACACTGAAGTGCCTCTCCTTCTGGCAGACGCACTGGCAGCCTCTGCAGGGCTACTAGTAATGCCAGTATAGTCTCCAGACGTGGGCGCCTAGACCGCTGACACCGCGGACACAAGAAACGTGAGTCCCAGTCCCACCAGCAGAGGGGGTTAACTTGTGGTCCAGAGGAGGGGACGAGGGAGGGGAAAGAAACACAGCCACCATGAAACCAGTCCTTGCAAAGATGGCAGCGAAGTTGAGGGGCGCGAGGCGGCCTGCCGCACACACACACTGACTGAGGACAGGGGATACAGGTGTGTTTACTATTACCGTTCTCTTTTACAGAGTTCTCTGAGTGGCTGGACGTGTCTGTCTCCATGACGTCGTCCCACCTCCCATTGTCCTTATCCCCCTTGTAAGTTTCAGTGTTAAGTCCAGATTTACACATGTTCAACTTCTGTAACCTCAGTAGGGCCTCCTTCTCCTGGTGCTCCCCTTCTTTGAATGCCATCACCTTGTGACGAGGCACATAAACCACATTAATGTAAATAAATGTTACTCATTTAGGCATAAAACATTAAAAACAGACAAAGACAAATAAACTCACAATAGCTACAGGGTCCCTCAGGTCCTGAGCAGAGAGGCCTAGAGTGTTGGTATCAGAATCATCTAATGGCTCATCCAACGGCTCCATCTCATCCCGCCCTTCTCTCCTTTTCGCACACGGGCATAACACCTACAGAGCAACAGTAGAGTAAATACATGCTACCACCTTACAAACAGTGGGATGCTATACTGATTTAAGTGCACAGACATCTGATTTAACTGAGTGGTTTATTATATTTCATTATTTCCCACCTCTAGCAGACTGTGCTGACTGCTCTTCTTCAGAAAAGTCTTGCTGGCTTTGTCCCTCCAGGAATGAGCGCTGGCCACCTGCAGTTCCAGCTGCCTCAGCTCCTCCATGAACACGGGCAAATCCCTTCCAATAGCCACCAGACCCTCTAGGTCATCCAGACATGGGTAATGCTCCCCATTCTACAAGAGAAAAGAAGGAACTAACATTAATCTAACAGTATCAAATAAAAAATCCAAGCATTTCAATGAATAAAATGGAAGCAATCACCACATACCAGAAATGCTTTTTTTAGTTTTTTACCTGAATTTCCTCCAAGTCTGTTACCCAGGCCCGTGCTCGAGTAAGACAGCTCTGCAGAGCCAGGATGTTTGGAAGCTTCACTGGGATAAGCTGAGCCTCATTCACTATTGCCTCCAGGGTTGAGAGAGGATGCTTTTGCCTGAAAGACCAAAAAGATGATGTCGTCTTTGGGACAGGATGGACTGGTTGTGAATGACAACCCCTGCAACAGGTGAACTACAGAGAAACATTTATGGTGTAACTTGTTTTTCCTTACCTTTGTTCCAAGCAGATCTGTGCTTTCTCTTCCCAACGTTCTGCGATTGTAAGCAGTTCCTGAAGCTCTGCCATTGCCGTCTCCACAGACACACTCTGGGGCACGTTGCAGCCTGCTTCCATTAGGTTCCTCAATACATCCAGTGTCATCTCCTGCCTCTCCCCTCCCTCTGTCGCCAATGTGCGCCTCACCTCTGCCAGCCAGTGGCCCTGCTCCTTTAGGCCTTGAAGTAAAGTACATTCTGGCACCACAACAGGCAGCTTGGACCCCTGCTCCAACAACATCTGCAACTGCTCAGGTGGTGAAGAGCCCCTCCTCCAGTCCTTATCATTGACCAGTGCCTGAGCTCGGATCTGGAAATCCTCCACTGTCCGCAGCACCGCCTTGATAATCAGAGGGTACAGAAATGAAGCTTAAGTGCACTAAATAAAAATATATAGTTCCAATAGATCCAATCGTGGTTTAAAACATTTTTCACACTAGTTTGTTCAGTGTGACTTAACTTCTCACCTGCACTTCACCCAACTGGTTTATCACACAGGGCAGGTTTTGCATCGTCTCCACCAGGGATTTAAACTCTGCCAAAGTCATCTTACTTTCACTGAAAGAAAAACAAACAAACAAAAACCACAAAACACCAACACGTCAGTGTGTGTAACTGACAGGCTGCAACAGGGCGTAGATGTTAATATTGTGTTCCACCATACCTGGTATTTGAATTACTGAGGAGTTCAGTACTTGTCTGTTGACATCGCTCCATGTCTTTAAGAACAGTGTTGAGTTTCCGGAGAAGTTCGTTATCAGGAAACTTTTTTTCTGCTGCTTCCATCTTTAGCATTTCCAGATCTTTAACTCCTGTCATACAATATACAATATCATGTTCCATCGAAAAATTTCTTTATGTTGAAGCAATATTTTAGGGATTCAGGTTATATCATTTCTTACCTATCTTGTTTCCCTCTTCCTGCTCCAGTGCCTCTTTTACTCTGTTGGCCCATGAATCGAAGGACTCAGACCGAACCTTTAATCGGTGTAACATGGCTAACAGCTCATCTAGGGTATATCTGTACCTACGAATGAAAGGGTAACAGAAATAAAAAGCATTGCTGCTAATGTACACAGAAAATGGCACTGTTGTAGACTGCATATAATATAAAATTACACAACACATAAATACCTGAGGTAGAGTTTTTCAGTGGGGCAGTTGCACAGATCCTGAGTGTGATAGAGACACACCAGACGTTCGGGACAGTTCGAACAGGCCAGAGCAGAAAGGAAGCATGTTGTCTTACATTTATCGCACTGTCTCTCATCATCAGGCAACAGCTCGAATGCTTCACGCTCTGCTTCAGTAATACCCTGCTGGTGCAACACACCATTTACTAAACAAGTTTTCCCATATTGTCAAAAGAATACAATATCAACTCAATTTAACACGCTACCAAACTGAACTGTTTATTCCTATATACACAGAGAAAACAAGAATGGATGGATCTTTAAGATCTATTTCTCACCCTTTCCATCAGACTCTTTCGCAGCTTCCTCTCCTCCTGAACAATAATGAACATTTCCCGGTGTGTAGCTGCAGCCAGGTTAAGATCTAGTTTCTCTGGGCTAGCAGCCATTTTACAGGTGAGCTCCTCGTGGGAGAATACACAATACCTCCTTAGACGACGGTAGTGCTCTATACAGGAACGGCCGGCAGGCAGCTAAGAGGGACAAGGTAGTATCATCTAGATGATCATATCATCTTGTGAAGAAAGGGAAATGACTATTACAGATAGTGTAAACAGACATACCCAGTCCGCAGTGCAGAAGTTCACAGCTTCAGCAAAGTTGTACCCCTGATTGAAGCCGCTATGGTAGGCTCTGGGGAAGGTGATGACGAACTCACCAGCACACTGGTTGGTGCGTACAACCTGCCAATCAGAACCGCAAAGATAAGAAAATATACAGTATATAAACATAATTATGCTGTCTGCCATGAACAGATTTGAAACTCACCGGCACACCATGAGCCATGAGGATATTAGGGTTCATGATGGTGACCAGCTGGTGCAGGAGGTCAGGCTGAAACTCAAACAGCTCTGGTGTCAGCTTCTTCATCACATCTTCAAGTTGCTCAGCTGCCACAGATGGAACCCCATACCATGTCTTGGGTTCCCCCCTGGAGAGGACAGATAGATGAGAAATGAATAGGTTAAACTCTTTGACTCAAAACAGTCTTTCACACATCCTCACTGTAGTCCATGCATTTAGGCTACAACAAACACACAACTAGAATTCCAGTACCAGTGCAGGTAGTTGATGGAGTAGCTCCAGTGATCCTCAATGTGCCAGCAGAAAGTTGAGAAAACCATGCCTACGTAAAGCCATGGCACCTTCATCCCAGAGATGTCTCCATTAATATGGCACAGGAGTGACTGCTCCAATACAGGCATCACATTCAAGTTCCAGCCACAACGAGCATATTCCTAAGTGAACAAAAAATAAACAGTAAGCACTGGACTGTGATTGTGAAGAGATCTGAAAATAACTATGGTATCAAACTGTTTAGGCAGCACTTTAATACAGTTTCAGTTTTTAGTATTAAAGACACATCTATAGAATTAAATTTCCACCCTGTAACATATTTGATACACATTCATTACATGATTACTATCACCATTAATAACCTGAAAATATCAGGTAACAAAATCTGTTCTATCAATTACTTTTAACATTCTAATAAATGTTTTTCAACATATCTATTTTGAATAAGAGGCTGTAGTCCTCTCTTTATCCAAATCTGTAATTACAACCAAAGTTAAAACTGAACACGCAAAACAACAACACACATACCTCCTCTTCCTTTGTTAGCTTCCTTTTGCCATTGTTCATAGGAAAGCCACTGCCAAACTCTTTGGAGTGTATGTCCGCTCCGTACTCAACAGTCACGTCTTCCTCGATACTACTAACTAACCTCCAGAACTCTCTCTCCACAAGCTCAGTGGGAACCATCTGCAGCGACAACAACACACAGGCTAATTAGCCTCTCATCGTCAGTCCAGACAGAGCCATGCTCTATGGTGATGACTGGTGTGGGTGTACTTACGTGGACAGGCATGTTAAAGTAATCTGCTTTAAAAGAATCAGCCATTTCCCCAAAACTTTGCAAAGTGTACTCTCGTGTAGCTTGTTCAAAGCCAAATGCTTCCGTCGGCTTCTTGCACTCCTACAAGAGAACAACAAACCAAAGAGTAGTGTTGTTGGTTAAGCGAAAGCTAATAAAGCAAATCAGGACTGTTTAACAACAAGTATGTTCAAGCATTCTTACTTACCTCTGCCACACACTTAGGACATCGCCAGTTTCCTTTGGGAGGATCAGCAAGTGGTGGTAGTAGACAGTAAGTGTGGTAGTTATCATCACAGCCATCGCACAGCAGGAGTTTCTCATCATCATCTCCCCGACCACACATTCGACACACAAAAGAATCCACCTTTAAAAATATGAGTAGTAATTATTGGTTGCAAGACTTTGAGCTACTTTCCCACAACTGTGGAGCACTCCTAACCTACTCTATCACAGATCAAATCCAAAGCTTAAACTGAGAGGAAAGTCACTAACTGTTGCAATGTTTTTGCCCCGTGATAGTCAACTCCCTCCATTAAACAGGTATCTTTTAGTCTACTTACACACTGTGGGTTGCTGATGTTGCGCCTAAGCCTCATGGTCATTTTGGTGCAAGGTCTATCGTCTTCCTGTTCATCATTTTCTTTCCCATCCTCTTCCTCTGGGTCTTCTTTCTTCACTTCTGTCTTAACTGTGATGCTGGGGAGAAGCAGCTGGGGACTAGATGTGCTCCCTTCACTCTGCTTTTCTTGAGATTCCAGTGGCTCAGCTTTGACCGAGGTATTACCAGGAGCAGCAGACACACTGTCTTTGACAGTAACAGTCTGAGGCAGCTCATCTAAACAAAAGGAGGCAGAGTTCAGAATTCAGTTTTCACAGACGCTTCAATGTTTACAGTGCAGGGCTCTGAGACTGCAGGCGAGTTTTTATCTAAAACAAAAACAAAATCTCTCACGCCCACTATTAATTTGGCAAAACCAGAAATGGTGGACTATTTTCAACTTACTGCTTTAGTTGCATCAAATTAAAAGTGCTGCTGGAGTGCAACATACAGATTTTATTACAGACATTTTAAAGAACTTTACTAGCATGTTACAGAAGGTGGTCACGGGGTCATAGCACTTGCCTTTCTTCCTAATGCCTTTATCCCTGGCCACCAGTCCAAGTCCCATCATTTTAGGCCCAGCACCATAGATCTGTAGCTTCTTCAGTTCTGGGTTCTTCTCTATGTCCTCCTCTGTAGGTTCAGGCTGTGGATAAAATTACACTGTCATCATCAGGAAAGAAAGACTTCAGATAATCTCCAAGGCACACAGAGTAAAGCAAGGGTCTGGACCAAATGCAGAACAGTTAAAATATGAGAGCATAGAAGTGCATCACAAAAAGGGACTGTGCTAGGTTAGAAAGTCAGGAAAAGTTTAGCCAACATTACAGTGAAAGCTTAAAACTTAAGACCCACCACCATAACACACAATCACAGGCAGCTACAACTATACAGTTGGGGTAAGGTGTAATTTAAAACAGATTTTTTTTTTTTGCACAATCTCTACTGTGAACTTTCAGTCAAGTTTGCTTTTTATTTTTTGTGCCTTTCATACCCAGCATCTCATACCAGGTGCTTTCATAACTGATCTGCTGTCAGTTCGTCATTAAAGACAACTTTCAGTTCTTCAATATCTGACATAGATAATTTTAACTCTTTAAAAAGGCTAGCTAAAATGTTAACACTGTACCAAATTACTTTTAATTCTAAATAAATTAGGGACACTCAATACTCACTGTATTTTTTTTTTCAAACAAGTAACTTTTTCATATACGCCAACTCAATGATTAGTACATACAGTGCTGTGAAATTTTTACTCTTTTTGATATTTGTCACTACTTAAATGATCAAAATCATCAAACAAATGTTTATATTACAAAAAGATAACCTGAGCAAATGCTTACACTTTAAATATTTGAATGAATGTAAATGATTTCATTTATTAAGGTAAGAAAGCTGTCCAAAGCTCCCTGGACCTATGTGAAAAAGTAATTGCTCACTAAACCTAATAACCAGTTGTGCCACCTGTGGCAGCAACAATTGCAATCAAGCATTTGCAGTAACTGGCAATGAGCGTTTTTAATTTTGACTGGGCCACCTAAATTATTTCTTTAAAGCCATTCAGCAGTGGACTTGCTGGTGTTTCAGATCATTGTCCTGCTGGATAACCCAAGTGATAAATTTATGGCCAGACAGTCTCCTGCAGGATTTATTGGTAGAGCACAGGATTCATGGTTCCATCAGTTATGGCAAGTCGCCCGTGTGCTGAATCTGCAAAGCAGCCCGAGACCATCACACTACCACCATCATCATCATGTTTGACTGATGTTCTTTTTATGAAATGCTGTGTTAGTTTTAAGTTAGATGTAACAGGACGTACATCTTTCAAAAAGTTCAACTTTTGTCTCATCAGGATTTTTGACTTTTCACATAGGGCCAGGCAAATTTGGACAGCTTGTTTTTCTCTAAATAATTTAAATCATCAAGTAAAAACAGCATTTTGTAATTACTCGAGTTACCTTTATGTAATATTAAAATTTGTTTAATGATCTGAAAAGTTTTTAATAGCACTGTAAGCTGTCTGATCTGATCTCAACTATTACATTTAGCACAAAAGCACTGTATGGGTTTAGACATCACGTTTCCGTAATTTATGTTCTGCATGTTCACCATGTGTTTGATAAATAAATAAATAGGTTATTATATCTCTAGTATCAGATTGTTGAAATAGGTATAGTCATCTTTGACTTGGGTAAAAAAACATAACCTCAGGTCTGTTTGGTCGCTTCACTGAGTGCATGAGGAACTCAGCAGCAAACTCACGTAAACAGTGACCCAAACAGAGAACACATGACAGAAGAGAGGGGTAAACAGACCTCAAAACTGGTTTTTGTGTGCTGTTCCTATTCAGCACCATGCTCTGTATTGTTGGCTGTAATTATCACTACAATTCTATTAACAGAGCAAAAATGTACTTCTTACTTATTGGCCACTGGTATATGTGCACCACAATGTTCCAGAAAGTGTTACAACCCCCATTTTAACAACCACAGCTGTAGCGAATCTGCTGTCATTTTATAGTTCCTATGTTGCATTCAATTATTTTTGCACACGGTCATAACACTTTATGGTTCCACTATTATCTTTTGAATCTTGGCCACAGTTTTGAGGGCTAGCTCCAGCCAGCCATGTGACTGCAAACATCAGTAGATCTCAACATCACTTTCAGTAATCAGTAAAACTAACACGCACATCAAAGCAGTACTTTAAAAAGTGTATGGTTTTATAATACATTGAGACAAGGTTGTATCTCAGAACTTTGTCCCTATTAATATACTTAATGTCTTTTCCATACATGTGGTTTTTCCAGCCCTAATGTGGGAGAGGTTCAGCTAATTCTGCCAACATACACGCCAACAAACCAGTAAACTGTGTACAGTCAAAACACAACCTGTATTTCCCATGGCAAGGAAAATTCTTCCATGCATGTTGTGACACTTTTAATTGCATTTCTAGCACAAAAACAGGGTACACAGAAAAGGCAATGGAAATATGTAAATCAAAGTCCTTTAAAGAAGAGCGTTGCAACTTTTATGTGGATGAACGGCCTTTGTCAGCCACAGCTCTGGCTATTTCTGGCATACATAAAAAAGGAGCATTTTCCTAAATGACTGCAGGACTATTCAAGTGATATGTGGATTAAAGCAAGGCAGACGAGTAGGAGTTAATGGTAAGACACAATCACACTACAGTTTGCTCTCGAAGAAGTAAATCTGGAGACTTTGAAGCCAACAACAATTATGTGTTCAAAGAGAAAGTCCAGTGACTCCCTATAATTCAACGTATCAGCAAACTATGGTGTTCTGTAACTGAAACCTTATTAAATGAAACCTACTAGGGTCTTTTTATGTGCACCCAAAATTGAATGCATGCAGCCACACACTGCAGAGGCAGTAAGGCAAAACAGCAAAAGTGCAAAGGCACACAGACAGCCCAGCAACAAAGCATTACAAGCAAAGTACATTCACAGAGAAAGCGCGTGTGCGAAAAGAGAGAAAGCTCGAGAGTGCGTCAGCCAAACAAACTAGGACTATGTTTGGCAATTTGGAATAAAGTCTGAGTTTCCTCTGAGCAACCGGTGCAAGTTGTGACTTCTTAAACATTAGCTGTCAATAGTTTTGGCACTGGGGTCCAAACATGCATAAATTTACAAATTCAATACCTAACTTGATAAAAACAAACAAAAAATAGTCAACAAAACAAGTGGGAAATCTTCATCTCTGTATTCATGGTCTGGTCTAGATATCAGTGTAGATGCGTACCAGAATATATTATGCCAGAGAGGGCTTTTATGGCAACAGTTATGTGACCCTGTGATGGGTGACATCAGGGTTATGACTGCATGAACAAGATTTAGTGGTTAGTTAAAAGAACAAAACAAACAAAAAAAATCTAGAGAAAAAAAGGGTGAGGTGATCTAGGGAAAGAGGCAGGGAGAGAGCGAAGGGCAGAAGGTGAGCTCATATGCTCAAGAGGCAGTACCGCAGAGATGAGTTCAGAGCCAGTGGTGAGAGGATGGGGGGCCAGATCCTCTGGACCCTGCAAGGGGAGACAATAACAGCAACAATAAACTAAGACAAGAGGAAAAGGAGATGAGAGAGGAAGGGAGAGGGCCTGGAGAGAACACAGCCAGCAGTTTAAGGAAAATCTTATCACTGGGACACATTATGAGACATTTAATGTAGGACATACTAAGCCCAACACTACATTTGTACTATGAAATTCTCTTTGAGACATTACTAATAAAGCTCAAAAACGTACTTGCTTTGTAAAAGGTTGCAGCGTTTAAGATCAATCTGTTTACACTACAGTCGGACAAAACAATACGTTGCCAGGCTTTTACATCTCATGAGTGATTAATATGGAAATGGGGCAGATTTGGCAGCAATAATAAATGTGGCTCAAACTGTTTGCTTATGGGAACTTGGTGTTTGCTGACATGTTTGTTACATGCATGTTACCTACTAACTGATATGCTTCTAAAATAAACGTATGCCCTTTATTGGCAACATCATAGAAAAATGATCAACGATAAGTTAATCTAACAAATTAATCTAAATGACACAGTGAAGCTTAATTGCTTTCAGTTCCTCAGTCATTAATAGAAAAAAATTATGACTTATTAGAACATAAAGTGAGTAAGGACAAAAAACATGAAGAATGCACTGTGCATCATATAGATGTCCATTAGGCAGGTGTGTCAATCATCTGATGTCTTGAGACATCCTTGTTCAAAAATGTATCACACACAGATTTGTTACTGGCAATTCAGCATAAATCTAAATATACAAAATAAAAATGTATTCCAGCAAGAAATACATAAAAACACTAAAATCCATTTGTAAGCATTACATCCTCAAAGTATGATGAGTAGGTCTGGAGAGGGTGTTAAGGTAGAAAATGAAGGCTCATTCACTTGCATGTAACAAAGCATGAGATAACAGAATGTAGATTGGTCCAGACAATGTGCAGCATTTTGGTAAAATTTAAAAAAAATGTGGCTTATGACATTAACGGCTGTGTGTCAATGAGGGGAATGAAAGAAGCAGAAGAAATGGAGCAGAGAACAAAAGCTATGGAGCAGAGAGCAAAAAAAGAATTAAGCACAGCAGCATGGTGGGATGGCCAGTGAGCAAGCTGTGATGCCCTTTGAGTGCACAGTCACGTTTCCCAGATATTACTCTGTAGGTCATGCAAAAAGGCACATGGATGAGCACAGAAAACACAGTTAATAACATGACAGCATGACACTAAAAGACTGTTATTCAGCATCTATGTAGATTACCATCTTGACTAGCTTTTAGCCTAGAATGACAAAACCACTGTTGCTTCATTTGCCTGATCAGTAGGCAATAAAAGGCTAATTTAAACTTAAACGTTAATAAATGTTACAGGACATGCCAGCCTTCTACATCTAAAGCTAAGTCCAGATCACAAAAAACAAAAATATATCTGCTGTACAGTGATTCTGAAGTCCACAAAAATCATCTAAATGCTTTACATTTTACAACATAAAGAACACAGTGGTTTGCACATGCATTAGTCAAACTTTGTCGTATAAAAACTGTACAAAACTACATTATGACAACTACACATTATCACCAGGAAATGATATTCATGGTGATTTAGGTCAAGTAGGAAACATCAGTAACTATAAATCAACACAGTATTCCTGGGGGTTGATACCTGGTAAGATGAAATTCATACATTTAACACAGTGCCACTGTGGAAATATTTTTTCTCAGTTGCACCAAACCCTTGCAAATTTTGTGGCCATGAAAAGCATCTATATACATAAATATTTTCTTAGCTTAATCATTCCCTAGGTGTGTGTTTTTGTATTCAAAAATGTGACCCACAAATATAATTTTAGATAAAAATTATATTTACTGAATTCCAAGTAACAATAAGTACTCTCACTCACATCAGGCTGGCAGCGGTTTGCCCTGCGTCCATAACTGCTCGTTTTGGATGGCTGCACAGACTGTCTCAGGGGGATGGAGTGGGGTTTGTACTCTTTATCCACATCTTCACCATCATAGTGCTTTGGCTTGTAATGCTAAAAATTACAAAAACAGAGAAAGATTAAAACATCCCAAAATGCTACAGATGACGTACTGAACTAGGATTCATTCTAACATAAATAGAGCACACCACACATCATATAGAGACTACTCTACTCTTCACTGATTAACTCATCTTGAACACAATTTGACTGACTGTTCACCACTGGTTAACACCAAAAGGAGAAATGAAAAAGTGTAGTCATACCGGCAGGTTGGCACCAGACTGGAACATTTCAAAAGGGTAGACGATTCTCTCATAGTGAGAGCGCAGCAAAGAACCAATATTCTTGCCGGGAGGGTAGCCAAGCCTCTGGGCCACGCGAGCCCAGCGCCGTTCCTTGCAGACCATCTCAAAACCTCCTTCATCTGTTACAATCTGAAATGAACATTTATTGACATTTGTAACAAATCACAGAAACAAATTCTACTAAAATCAATTCAGGTCATACTCACCTTTGACAGGCTGTAAAGATCAAGGACGCGTCTTTCAATATGTGGAATTTTCAAGGACGATCCCTGAATCTCCCAAAACCTGGCGATACGGTCCAAATAATTAAGCTTCACTCTGGTCTCCGCCTAAAATGAGATGCAGGAGGAACCATGATTATTATGGCCAGTTCAATTAACAACTTCTATCATCTGTGAACAATGCACAATGCAGAGAAAAGAAAACTTACCTCCAACTCATTAAGCCTTTGGATGCGGGGTGTGAAGTGGAAGTTATCAAGCTCCACTGAAAAGGGAGGTTGCCAGTCCTATGTGAGAGCAAAAGAATACTATTAAAATCGTAGGCCAACATGCTAGAGCAAGTGTACTTTTGCTAGGATGCCAACCTATTATTCATCAAGGTGCTATAAACAGCCAATTAAACGATTAATGAGATAGTTAACCGAGTTTGGGACTAACCCTGGTTTATTGCTGACTTTCAGGCTCAAGAACAAGGCTTAGTTTTAAACATTCTTCTATGTTTGCCTACTTGTTGCCTAGATAAAGTGAATTTCACAAATAAAAAGATGAATTCTCAATCAAATTAAGATGTATAAATTATATAGAAAATGCTGTACTGTCAGTAAAGTGGCACAGCTTTCCACAGGAAACTTTGTTTAACTGTGTAATCTGCCCATCAAGTTGTATTGACAAGCAGTGACGTCATTATTTATAACTGTCCTCCATTTCCACCAGTCATCCCCACTAACCACTTTCTAGTAGGTGTTTGCTAAAGATAGTCATTATGAGAAAAGCATAAAATGTTGTCAAACATTAATTCAACTAAACATAAGTGTAATTGTTGTTTTCACGGTGTATGTGTAAAGAAAATGTCTTTATTTTTGTTAGTTATTTTTGTGAAATATTAGACATTTAATTCTGCTGTAGCATTATCGTTTTACTTTAAAACTCTCAACTCATATCATACATGTTGCTCTCATGTTGAAGTTCAACACTACATATAAATGGCAAATTATGTTCCAAGCAGGACTTGAGACACCTGATGGCCAACTTTGTTGCACTGCTTAAGATGAAACTGATGAAACATCTTCAAAAATAAAACATCAAGTCCATATGCAAGCACATTTCACACATAATATAAATACAATGGCATTTCCTTCAACATAATCCATAAGCAAATGCAAAATTTACTGGTGGGGGTCGGATTTTGCAGATTCCAGACTTCTCCGCAATTGGACGTATCTTGGCGATGTAGCCCAGAGGATCCTGAAACTCCTCCCATGATGGCTCAAATACCGGACACTCCGGAGGAGGCACAAACTCTTCCCCTTCCATTGCCCTGCCAACAGGAAGTTTGTCAATTAAAAAAAAAAAAAAGTTAATGATGTCTAGCAGACTTGTTTATGACAACATCAATTCACAGTCCCAGCATTTACTTTTACATTTGTAAACAACAAAGGAGAAGCCCAACAGCACATACAATAACATCAACTTAATGGCATCCAGCTTCAATGGCACAGGTCATAGTGGTGTGAAGCCAAATACTGTGAAATTGATACAAGTATGTTTACTGCTAAGTAGTAATATTTTATAACTACTAAAACTACACAGAACTAACACAGAATTAATAAGTGCTTCTGATAATTCAATGTAAGTAAAAACAAAAATAAAATTAAAATCATACTAAACAGTTCAAAGTACTACTACTGCATTTGTTTACTCTTAGCAAATACTTCCTGAAAAGTGTAACATAGTCAGCCATTGCCAGCTCTTGTCCAGGACTTATGAATGAATATTTGACAATCTGTATAGCCCATGATTTGTCACTGCACTCTTAATAGTGACTAACAAGGGACACAGGAAATCCCAGGATGGGGATTTTTTTTGTCCTCAAAGCTGTCCCCTCCCCCAGCTTGAGACACAACAAAACAAATACCATGCTCTGGTGAATCAACAAGGCCCCAAGTGAAAATCCTCAAAAGTATTATGTAAAGCTTTATCAGTGGCAGTACAGAACATTAGTCAAATTATTTAAATGTATAGGTGATACAAACACTTATGTACAGTTGAGAAACTATTTAATGTAATCTCCATATATAAGTCAAAGTGTTCTGTGCGTTTCGTCCTGGGACATTCCTTGTAAACACTACACTTAATAAATATCAATATAATTTGATAGTGGGGACGTAAGTGGCATACATCCCATCTATCTGCTTCTTAATGGGCCTTCAGACAAACAATGGCGTGGAGGCCATGAACTCTAAGGTATGGAGGCCATGAAAGCATCACTACTTGTAAGTGGGCTGGGCGAGATTATTTAAAGCTTTTGCGAGATAAAACGATAACAAAATACATAACCACCCAACAGGTGATATCAGTTAGTCACCAAAAAAAGTCGATGTTTGGCTCTACATCGTGTTAAAATTACTGAACAATACTAATAACTGTTAGCTGACAACTTAGCTGCTAAGTTAGCTATTAAACTTGGGACAAGTGGCTTTAAAACCTTACCTCCCAGGAGCAGCTATCACAAAACTAAAGATGTTCTTAAATTAGTTATTTACACTTGCTTGTCTATGTACTATACAGTTCTGTTTCTTCGAGTAATTATCCAGCCCGTTTGTCCATTGTTCAGTTATCAGCTAACATGTTATCAAGCGATAACGCCGTTTACAGCTAACATTAGCATTGAGGCCTCGACTTTTTTTCCTCAGCCCAGTTTCATTGCCTCCCACGACATTAGATGACTAGCTAGCTTTCTTCGGATAGCCTTAAGTGTGTGGCTGAGAAAACAAAGTCGACTATATAATCGCAGAGAAGCTAACCTATATGGCGTTACTCAGTCCGACACCAACAACTAGCTAGATAACGTTTCTCAGGTACATGTATGTGTAAGAGGAAATGCCACATGCATTATCTGCTGTCCCCGTTAATCTAACGTTACAATGTGCCTCGTATTGCCATGACTGACCCTAAGACACCTGGATGTCCCGGGGTATGATAGGACTGGCGACCGCTCTCCTTCCTCTGTTGTTGTGATGACTGGTGGGTAGCTAACGTTGGCCAGCTGTGCTCGGTCCAGTTGGCTAGCTACCGCTGATAGCAAAGTTGGCCGTTTGTCAGTCTCAGATTTCCATATATTCCGTTCTTCCGAACACACTAGTTCAAGACATGTACGACAGAGGTTCGTTTACTGTAAACAAGGGTGTCACTGTTTGTCAGTTAAGTCGTTATCAATCATTTTTCGACCAGCATCATCACTCCCTTCAGGCTATCCTATCTTTCTTGATGAGACGCCATCTTACTTTTTTCTCACGACCGAAGCACAACCACCAATCTTCACACCACGTCCGTCACGTTTACTCCCTGAAAATAGTACGCACGTACGCACGTCAAAGTCATGTAATTACAGCAGGGTCTGTCATAGCAGTATACAGAAGAGTTATATAAGTAAAACTACCATAGTACCGCGACGTAAAAACCCTAATTTGAAGTACATCAAGATAAGACAACTCATACGTTTATATTATTCATTTCCCGATCAGGTAAACATAGGACGAGGTGGAGTGAAATTATGAGTTGCATGCTCTCTGTATTCATATTTAACTTCAGCAAGTTTAGAAAAAAAAGTAGAAATTGGCCTCTTGATTACACTGTAGAATGTATTTCACTACTTTACTCTGACTTATTTATTAACCCTTAAAGAAGAGTACGCAAACTAGTCGTTCAGGGTTACCACTACTATCAGTGGATACAGGCTAATGGCTAAATAGCATGCTGATATTTTTAGTGATTTATTATTCCAAATTTCATAATAAGGTGCTGTAACTAACAGCAATGTGAAAGCTAAAAAAAGTAGTGTATTTTATTTTTAAAAATTATTTTCTTTATTCATTTACTTTTTTGTAGGCAACATAATAAAATAGCTTGGTCGATGTCATTTAGTCCCTTGGTGATTTTCTCTCTCATCTCATGGTATATATTTGCTATTACTATTATCTTATAGTCTAAAATTAGGCTATACATCTTTTTCAGAGCATTTTAATGATGGGAACAGACTTCAAGGTCATATAAACTACACACACAAACACACAAGCCACTTCACCGCAAGGACACTTTAATTTATCAGAAGCAATAAATATTCACATCTCAACTCTCTATTCTTTCAGTACACATAATACATACACAAAGAAAAAAAAAGAAACAATTTGTTTAAAATAATATCAATAATTGCACTGACATAAACGTTTTTAAATCTTTAATTTATATCATGGCAACTCATTCTCTCACCTTCAGTCAGAAATGATAAGAAAAGAAAATAAGTCAATATTCCATTTGGCCAAAATCTCCTATCCCTCATCCTCTTTTTCAGATATGTACATACTTAATGGCACTCACATGCACACACCTGAATACAGACTGGGAGTACTTTGTCCCATAATTATAATAAGAAGCCTATGTATAGTGTAATATGTACATTCAGGTTTATACAGTACAATCTATTCAATAAGTGCAGATATATTCATGCAAGAAGAGTCAAAAAAAAAGACACCATAAAAAGAAAAGGCTAGGCAACACACACTTATAAAATCTTCATTCAACATTCTTGACACTGACCAAATCTATGCAAAATCATTATCTTGTGGCTTCACAGCTTGAATTTCTTCATGTTTCAGTAGCTTACTCCACAGATGTCTTTACTTTGTCTTCACTCTTTCTTTCTCGCCCCTGAATATATTTCCCTTTATAGTAATGGATGGCACTGACGGTAAACCACATCAGTGCTCAATTTCAGCCTCAAAAAATGCAGTAGCAAAAGGGATAACACTTACACATAGTCCACAGAAAAAAAAGAAATGGTAAAACAGTATGTACCTGTAGGCTATTTTACATTCTTGACTCTTGTTATGATTTTAAACAAGAAGCCCTCAGAAGGATGCCAAGGCATCAGAAAATGTTGTAAGAGATTTCTAAAAGTGGGGGAAGAGGAGGGATAAGAAGAAGGCCATTTCTGACTTAAGACATCACATGTGCAAAACCACAAAACTTCATGTAAAAGCGTGCTTCTTGAAAACATAGAAAAACATACAATGACTCTATAATTATGAGGGAATGGCATCTTCCAGAATCCAGGTCTTTTTACATTTTAGACGTTCTTCCAAACAAAAATCAAAAATGAAACCATTCAAGTTTTGTTAATTACTCCGTATGGCAGTGTTTGTTCACATCAAATAAAATAATGTTGATGTTCAAATTAATTTGAACATAACTGCACTTCATTCATTATTTTCAACAGATATAAATTAATAAACAGTTGAAATTAATGGAAACTATAGTACTATAGATGTAAATCACACTTCACATATCATAACACCATCTCGAGGTCATGTCAAACTGGGGGAATTTATATGTGCATATACTCTCTATAACCATGTACAAACATCTGCTGATAGAATTAATCACTAATCAAAACATTTTTTGGACAATATTCATCATATCATAGCAGGTATATTATAATATCAATAAAACAGCAAGAAGCTTTAAAAACATTCAAAATATATTATTGATTGTATTATTGATCCCCTCCCACCACCCCCCAGGGAATGTGTTGTAAAGCCACGTGGCTCCTGTTGACATGTTAAAGAACATTAAGCATAAGATGGTCGGGAAACCATGCACTGGTTTTAAAGTTTAAGACAAAGCAACAAATCTGAGGTTTTCTATAGAAAAAAAAGATGCCAGTCAGCAAAGCAGAACTTGCAAGAATGGACAGAGACATCATGAAGCCAAGTATATTATTGCAAAGGGACATTTTTTTTGCAATTCTCTGCTGTTTTTAATACCAGACTCTGCTGGAATGGATTTGGTGATTTAGTCTTTATTTACATCCCCATGTAAGCAGCTCTATATATGTGGTTTCCATTTTTCCCGTGACGCATAATCACATCTTGGCACTGTACATGTAAATAGTCTCATACGGACTTAAAACAATTAAAACTGAAGCAATACAGTATGTCTAGATATAGATTTAGGTTCATCTTAGATTATATGGCTATAGATTTTTAATATTGTGTGTGCAAATGTGAGGAATGTTTGTTTATGTGGCTATTCATATGTGTGTGCTTCTGTGTGCACAGGTTTTTAAGGTTGTGCTCACATGCTATTTAACTCTAACTGTGCTTTTTATCTCCACCTACATATGGGAAACGGAGGTGAAAGTAACAGAGTCGAAGTAAACTGCGTTTCCTCCTGTCACTAGCCATGCTGCTGTTACTTTCTGTCCGAGCAGACTTGGTTCTAGCCCTGGCTCTGCCTGCCTCCTCCATACTTTCCTCTGACCTCTGACCCCTGGGGCCCCACATTCTGCTCACACCACGGTACTTATCCGGTTGATAGGCTTGGATTTGGAGCTGCCCCCTGTACCTGTCGCTCCAGCCGCCGTCACCTGTGGCCCCTGCTGAGGCTGCCCGGGGTGCTG